>BRDA01022181.1:20266-33398 GCA_036984385.1 Crenuchus spilurus
ACAAACTTTTAGGTCAGCGCCCACTTTTAAGTTCGCATTATTTTTTTTATTAGGGAATATTTGTTTTATGATTCAGCATGTGAGTATCAACAAAAACGGTCAGGGTTGCCAGGTCCAGCAAAAATATCCAGTTCAAAGTCAGTCTAAAACCCACCCTTCAGAAGCTTGAACTAGCCCAAAATATGTCTGCCACACGTTTGAAACAAATGGCAAAACAACTATGAGTGTACGACTTAGTATTTTGTTTATAAGGGATTATTTTTTTTATTACGCTTGAATTTTCACCCGCGACTGGATTTTCAAACAAGTCCAATCGGCGTGAAAACCACGAACCTGGCAACCCTGCAAACGGCGAGCGCTACTGCTTGGTGGAGGTTGAATGATACCACATTTTTGTGGGGAAAGGGGGGGTTACATTACCAAATGATTAAACATGCTAGTATTTTACCCAAAATTGATAATGAATAAAGAAAATTAACAAGTTATTTATGAAAGATGATTCTGTAATTTGAAATTATGTGACTTTATTGGGGGAGTTATAGTGACTGGATCAGATTATTGGGGGGGATCATAACCCCCCTATCCCCCCCGCAAATTACGCACATGCATTTGCACCAAATGTTAGACAGCTGACTGGGAACAACTGATATAATTTTCCACAAATCTTTTGTTTCTAAATGGTGTTTTACAATTTTTTTCACTGTTTAAAATGACAACACTCATCATATTTCCTTTGTTAGATTGTAAAGATGGTAGCCCCTTAGCATTTAGTTGCTATTTCACATGTTTATTTAAATTTTGGCCCTCATCCACTTCCTGGTGTCATGTCTTCACCCCCTGTGATGTCACATCATTGTTCTGGTCTGTTCCCTCATTAGTGTCTATTACTGCCCCTATATAGTCTCTTCTGTTTATAATTGTCATTGTCAGTCATTGTATGTAGCAGCATTGTGTTCACCAGTGTCTTGTGAACGTTTCTACAATAAACCTGTCTGTCTTGAATAACAGTCCTGCCTCCTGTCTGCTCATCTACATCAGCGTTTCACATTTACAGATTTGAGCCAGTATTTGTTTTAGAAATGCAAATTACAAGATGATTCAATAATTTTACCTTAATGAGCATAAAATAAACAATATCATTTTAATGCAAATATATGTCTGTAAAATTTAGACTGTAGATCTTAGCTCATTTCTTGTTTTTTATGTTTAAACTGATATGACATTCAAAATAAAAAGCAGAGAATATTGATGAGGCAGGTTTACATTTCGTAAAGGTCAACTAAAGATGGAAGATGTTTCACCAACCACATAAAATTAAAGTCTAATAAGGACATACTAGGAGAGAAGATGTGCCTATCATGGGAATGTATTTTTGATAGACATGAGGGTATAAAAAGTTAGGTAATAAATGTTTCACTGTTTCATATTCAGCCACAACTATTGCTTTCTAAGAAGGTATAAACTAGGATCAGGCAGTATTCTTAGAGCTCCTTTAACATTATTGCCTTTCCCTCCACAGTAATGTTTCCCCATAACGAATAATAGATTTGAGTCTGGAAGAACACTGAATCTCCACTGATCTGTCTGGCTTGTTTTCCACACTAAATCAAAATGGGTGCATTTGTCCTCGGCTGCTTTTATCTGCTCAGCCCATCGATGAGCTGCTGTATGTGAGTCCCATCTAAGATCCCCGAGAAATGAAATCACATTTCTAACTTTCAGTTCCATCTGCTAATACCAGACAAATACATCTGCCCCAATTAGGGTTCCTCTGTGGGAAGAATCATGTGTTCATAAAACTGTTCTGTGATTTTGTTTGATCAAAACCAAAGGAGTCATAAGTATTGACAGTCATTACTCAGGTAGAAGTACAGATATTAGGGTTTAAAAAGACTTTTATAGAAGCTGAAGTATCAATTTAAGCTTTTTACTCAAGTAAAAGTACAAAAGTTCTGGTTTCAGAAGTACTTAAAGTATAAAATTAAAAGTAATGTAAGGAGAACAAAAGCCAAAAGTTAGGCTGTGCCACAGGGGCATATAGTGCACTACCCCACCCCCCCACCCCCAAAACAAATTTTTTCTAAAAGCCGTAATGACTATAATGTTATATTAAAATGGTAATGTTGACATTTTTGGGATGTACTGGCTTCCTGTTTCAGCTGCATATCTGCCCCTTAAAAATGAAACATTTTAGTCATTTCAAATATATTAGTGACCATATATGTGTAGTACTGAGCTTACTGGAGAGTGACGAGACACGTGACGTGCAGGTGTGATGGATGGCTTACCAATAGGGTATCAGAATGGTATATGTTTATACTTATCATCCAACCAATCACATTCACTCTTTCTGGATGGTCAGTTTATCTGGATGTTTTTAGAATGATGACAAACTGAAATGAAATAAGTAGAAATAATGAGGTTGTGTTTAAAATGTAAGGAGTAGAAAGTACCGATAACTGCATGAAAATGTAAGTAAGTAGAAGTAAAAAGTCGTCTGAAAATAATTACTCCAGTAAAGTACAGATAACCAAAATTTCTACTTAAATATAGTAATGAAGTATTTGTACTTTATTACTTGACACCTCTGATCAAGACTCATTTAATTGGTACTGAAACACAAAATAATCTTTTTTCTTGAAGATTCTAAAATGCACTCCTGATTCAACCCTGCTAAACCAAATGATGGTAAACTCTGCTAATAACATTAAAATGTGCTAATCTGCATCATTTTTTCCTGGCACAGTCCACTTTGATCTTAAGTCTACACTGGTAAACTAAGGTACATGTAGGGTTTCATAACTTCAAGTCAGTAATTCACATCTAATTACAATCGAGTACTAATTTATTCATAATTTAAGAAAAGCCTGGGATTCTGTTTTAAAGGTCATAGCTAAAGACAAGCCTGGTGATGGATCATCAGAAGAGAGAATTTAATTGGCTGCTCAGACTAACTCATCAAAGGCACTGTATTTACAAGGAACAGTTAAGCAGTTCGTCTCAACTGTTAAGCTCCCGAAGTTCTTTTAAATTTTGATTTTGGGCAAAGATTTGCTGGAATAATCAGTAGAATATTATTATCCTCTAATGTGAATGATAGGTTTTAGTTATCAGTGTTCCTGTAGCTCAGGGATACTCATTGTGCGGCTCCCGAGCCACATGCGGCTCGCCGTGCTTTATTGGTGGCTCTCGTGACCGGTTACAAAAGTACATCAGCACAGCCAAAGTATTTTTAAAGCAAGCTACAGAGACATATACTGTAATGCGCTTTACATTCCAAGCACTTGCCCTCTCATTTTGACTCAATTAAAGTTGGTTCCAAATCGGGGATCCTGTGGAACCTGGCAACACAGTCACTGTTTCCAACAGCAGGCTGCACGAGACTCTGCTGTTGCCAGGTTCACGGTTTAACACTTCTAAAAGAACTAATAAAACACTCAGTTGTCTTGCCATTCGCTTCAAACGTGTGACAGACATATTTTAGGCTAGTTTAAGCTTCTAAAGGGTGGGTTTTAGACTGACTTTAGGCTGGATATTTTTGTTGGACCTGGCAACCCTGCAGCAGGGTGGCTACATGGCAGCAGTGATTCTATAAGCTAGCTAGAGCAATATATTCAGTGCGCAAAGGTTTAGTCCATAGATGGGTTGTTTATTTTTTTACATTTGAGTGACGTGGGGTGATATTGTGGCTCTCTCCTTGACTTTGATCGGACAATATGGCTCTTTTGAAAAAAAAATAGTGAGGATCACTGCTGTAGAGGTATCTGTGCCGATCCATCACGTAGAGCTGATAAATACAGAGTCAACACTTTCATTTTGAACTCTGTACATCTGTGCGGTAATACACACATAATAGTGAACACACACACTAGGGGGCAGTGAGCACACTTCTCTGAAGTGACGGGCAGCCATATTTATAGTGCCAGGGGAGCAGTTGGGAGTTAGGTGCGATGCTTAAGAACTAGTGATGTGCATTCCGGCTCTTTTCAGAGAGCTGGCTCTTATGGCTCGGCTCACTAAAAAGAGCTTAGCTTTTGCTGCTTAGCTTAATTTATTAATACAATAATGTCAATTCATATTCTGTACAATTGTATTTATGTATTTATGTACTCATTTATATGTGCATTGATTTATTCATACTTTTGTCATTTTTCGTCCTCCATATGCAGAGTTGTCTTTTTGCAGCTTCTCTTTCTCTCTTTCTGTGTGTCCGCATGCAGATTACAACCTCTGACCTCCCCCGCTCCTCCCCCTCTTTGTTAGTGTGCAGACACATTGTGTAACAGACCAATCTCATGCAGTTTAAACAGAATAAAGGAAAAAATGGCTCCGACTCGCAGACATCTTTGATCTTTTACTTCAAAGAGCTTCAACCCAACCCATCACTATGAACCTTGGTTAACATTTGTCTTACAGGCCCATATGTAATCAGTTGTATATCCTCAAGTACGTATAATCTGGAAGCAAACAGAATGCAATTAGTAATTAATCAAAGGTCAGATTAAAGGTGTCTAAGGCTACGTTCACATTATAAGTCACAAATCCAATTTTTTGCTCAGATCAGATTTAACCATCTTGATGTTTCACATTCACAAATGTAAGTGTACACATGAACTTGGTCACCACCAACAAAAAGAGTCACATTAGTGCAGGGTTGCCAGGTTTGTGAAAATATAGTCGCCGGTAAAACTTCAGAGTTGGTGGTGTGCAGGTTTTTCAGATTCATATTCAGATTCTTTATTGTCATTATAACGAGTATAATGAAATGTAAGGTGCAAGGCTTTTTTTGCAATAGCAAAAAACAATTAATAAATAAATAATTTACATAAGAAAAAATAAGACAAAAGAAAAAAAATCAAGTCTAAAAGATATTGCACTTAACTGACAGATAAACAGAATTTATCATTGTGTGTATGACGTCATTTTAATTTCAGTGTGTTTTATTTTTCCACTAAATAAAATAAGAAACTGAACAAGAAAGTAAGATTTAAAGAAGATTTACATTTTAAAGCTCACTGAAATGTATGTGTCACTTTAGATTTTGGGCTAGTTTCTGTTTATTTAGTGTGACTATCTGTTACAAAATTGGTAGGAGATTTAGAGGATCTGGCAACCCTGTATTTGTGAGACTGATTTAAGTAAAACTGGTAAAACAGAGGTGTTAGTAACTATATAGGAAGTAAATGCCCGTCAGTGAGGTGTATTATGCTTTCCAAGGTCTCCTCATTCAAGCAGAGCTTTTGAAAAACTGCTGCAGGTAAAGTGAGCGGTCATATGTGAATAACTTGAGCAGTGATAACACTTTACACAGTCCAAGGTTCAGTAATCCTTTTCTTTCTTCTGGAGGAGCTCTGTATAAACAGTTTTCAATACGTTGATCATGAAGTACAGCAATCTTTTCAGAAGACAGGTTAGTTAATGGTTTTTAAACACATGAAGTACTTACACAATTTCCTACATGGGTCTAAATGTCGTTTCTTACAGTGTCTTTATACCAAATTGCACTAATAATTAATAATCAGTTCTGTAGTCTACTTAAGCCTCCCATACACCTAACAACAAAAGATTCTGAAAAGATTTTTTAACAGCCTAAAGTCTGGCACTATCTCACATATACAGACTTTTTAGTCACAGTCTAGTCGCAGCCTTAAGATTTTGGAAAGACTCCAAAAAAAGATTTTGGAGATGTGATTTTCAGATGTGATTTTATAAAAGTATTTCACATTTAATGGAAACACCACAATTGCGAAACTTGTTTTGTCAAATAGTTTTTTCAGTACACACTCCTGATGTTTTTACTGTCCTGTTACCCTGTAGCTCCTCGTCCTCCCACCCAAAGAGGAGCTGTACAGTTTGATGGCTTGAGGAACAAAGGAGTGTTTTAGTCTAAGTATCTCAGACTAATGCAGGAACTGGTGTTATTACTCTTTACCGCTGATCTCAATCCAGCCTGTTTCTAATTCCTCATATAATTACAGGAGTGGAGGCAGGAAAAGGTTATGGGGTGTTTTATAAAATGGCCTTTTCCCAGAAACAGACATAAATGATGATGGGTGAGAGAGAGTGGCACTGCTGATGCTTAGAGAAAGGTTAAATTGAGAGTGATGAATGGGAGACTGTACTGGTTGGGCTTGGAGATGCTGCGTAAGATAAAATGCTCTGATATGTTTGTAATAAAAAAGAAGAATGATGTCTGGAAGACACACACTCAATAAAAACACACTAAAGTCTGGCATATCCCAGTCTGCATAGGAAAGCACTGATTCTTGCAGAACTACAGGCAGCGTCAGTAAAGACTCTTGATTGAGGAACGATGTTGTAGTTCATAGACAATGTTATTTCAATTATTTCAGTGGAAGGCTCCCTCGGCTACATTCCTGTGCCAGTCTATGGGGTCTGGACCTGTCAAGGTGCCTACTGAGAGTCATTTAGTCAACAGCAGAATAACAGACCTTCAAGCAGGGTTGACACTGACCACTTCTGCCCAGTGTTCACTCCCCTGATGAGCTGTGTGTTCCTCCCCCCCCCACCCGTCCATCACTCCTCTCACGGTTCAATGGGGAAGGTAATCAGATCACACAGAGCAATCAGAGCTCCAGCTCCATCTCCTCTATCTCTGTTATCAAACCGCTTCCTCTCTGTCTCGCCTCAGCCCTTTGGCAGGTTTCAACTTTCGTCTTTGAAAGGCTTCCAGGCTCCTGCTAATGGCTGCTATTGAACCCAGCGTTATTCTCCAAGCCCCCGCCACCCTGATTCACCCAAAGTAGAGGGCCTAGGTAGCCCATACATAATTCAGAGGGGCTTTTATCAGCCTCTAGTCAAAGTCACCTTGGTGCAGCGATGTTAGCCAAGGTTGCTGGACTGTCATTGCAGATGAAATGCTCTGATCTTACCTGTTTCTCACACCTTCATGATGTCCAATAAGCCATTGATGCGTAGAGAAACAACAGCTTTCCTGTGGCATTTACAGCGAGGAGCAATTGAAGACAAAAACAACATCAATTCCCATGGGTTCACCTAAAAGGCTAAAACTACAGCAGGAAAACAACAACAACAGAAACCATACAGCAACACAGACAACACAGCTAGCCCACAAATTCTCAGGTTCCTTCGCTAATGGGGAGTAAGCAACCTGGAACGTTCTATTTCCATACTCGCAAAGCAACAAAAGCACATGAAAGCGAAAGCGTACGGCTCCAGCTCCAAAATAATAAAAGCTATAGCTGAGTCACCACACCGCAGACACACAGGGATTCAGATACAACCCAAACACTAATAAACCAAAGCATTGTTTTGGTCTCCCTTTCCCATTTCCAGCCTCATCTTTCCAGCAGTTATTTAATTTGCTTTGAATAGTCTGGGGGTATCGGAGGCCATATTGGGGATGCATTCATTAACATTATTAAGAGAAGCGTGCTTACTTTGCATTCATTTAGATTTTAAATTAAAGTTTGACAGGGCAGCACTCTCCTCAATATTTAGTAATTAGTGTAGAAAAAAAAACACAATAAGTTACCAGAATGGAACCAGTTGTTGTCTGAATATATTACATTTTCGTTATTGTTTGTAGACTTAAAGCCTAAACAGGCCTCTCAGCCTCAGGTTCCAGCCAATTAACTGAATCAAACATGCCCCATTCCACAAAACAAACTGGTCTGTGATGGAAAACAAGTGCTGTTGCTTTGTCTCAGCTCTCTGACATTTCAGTGAGAGATTTTGAGATTCAGTGAAGAGAAGCCGTGGATTTCAAGCATGATTGTGTGGCTGTGTAGGGAGGTTTTTAATTAGACTAAAACAAATTTCACCTACAAACCCATTCCAAAAAATTAGAATATCATGGAAAAGTTTATTAACTTCCATAATTCCATTCAAAAAGTTAAACTTTCATAGATTATAGATTCAGGGCCCACAATTTAAACGATTTCAAGTATTTATTTGTTCATTTTCACATAATTTGGGCTTTCAGCTCAGAAAACCCACAAAAACAGGATTTAAAAAAAAATTCCATGATATTCTAATTTTTTGGAATGGGTCTGTATAGGAAATGTTGTGTACATGCTTAACTTAAGGGATCAGGTTAAAGGAAAAGGGAAGGATGTTCAAATAAGGAACATTGAAGTCAGAAAATATATTACCTGTAATAGAGTGGAGCATGAGACAGGCAGATATTTCAATGTTTTCTTACCAAACGTATTCATAATAAACAGCAGGGGTCAGTACACTGGCGGTCAGGGTCAGTGTAGAGTAATCCATAATCACAAAAAACAGGTTGGAGGCAAGCCAAGGTTAACCAAAAAGCACAGGAGCAAAGCTAGAAAACTGTGTACTGTGAAGAATGAAAACTGTGTACTGTGAAGAATGAGATAAACAAGAGCTGTGGCTGAATTACAGGAAGAAATATTCATATAAGACTTCACAAACTGACAAAGCAAAAGCAGGTCTGCTGATAAAGACAGAGTCAAACAGTTCCAGGATTTCCCATAATGAGTATTCTGTAGCACAAGTCTAACTAAATCAATAAGAACACGGGATACATCATGGGACCATTTTTTTTTCCAAATTAAGCAAAATACAATTTTGCTAATTAAACATGATAAAAGAATGGCGTTCACATTCAAAGTATACAACTTCCATTAATTTATTTGTTGTACACTCAAGACTGAATTAGATGTCTCTGTCTTGTTTTGGTCCTGAGGACTCAACCTTCTCTCAAGACCAGATGAGTGCAAGGCTTTCGTTTTTCTGCTGTGCACTAATGTGTACCAGTGACACACTGTAACTGCCACTAAAACTATTTTCTGCCTTTAAAAGCATCTACAAAATCCATTCCCAGAAATGTTTCACTCACTAGATGACACAACAGAGTTCATACCAAATACATACTAATAGATCTTTATATCAACATCTAACATCAACAACTACTAAGGGGGTAAAACGCCATTATTCCTCATACGGTATTGAATCCATGAACATGCTTTACTAGCCTAAGATTTAGCCTAGCCTAAGAGAAGAAGTTAGACAGGTTTATGGGCTATATTATTATTATTATTATTATTGTTGTTGTTGTTGTTGTTGTTGTTGTAATTATAATTATTATTATTATTATTATTATTATTATTATTATTATTATTGTGTTGTCAAGTTGATTCTACCTACTTGTGACCATATGGATTCCTATGGATGTGGTCTTCTTTTTGCATGTTAGAGCTTTTTCAAAATTAATTAATTCAATTTAATTAATTAAATCTGCATCTATTTATCTTGTTGCTGGCTGCTGTCTTACACTTTTACCTTCAACTTCTTTAATAAGCAGAACTGCCAGTTCAAGTGTGAACTGTTTATTCATATAATATATCCAAAACAATCTGAAAAAGGAAAGGTAAGGTTTTATTTATGGTTGTATTTATTGCATTTTATTATCCAGCTTTTACATCCAAAAGGAACCACAGAGAAAACCACAGTCTGGACAATTTTCTGCTATAAGTGTTCTGTCATCTACACATGAAAGGTTATCAAGGTTTCTTCCTCCAATCTCGAATCCTCGGTCATCTACCTTCCATCTTGTTTCTCTGATGATATGTTTGAACAGGTATGGTGACAGAATGCACCCTTTTCTATCACCTTTGCCAATGTGGAACCAGCACATAAGCATAGTTACAAAGTAGATCTAATAAACTGACAATGTAATATACATACATATCATACCTACAAATGTATTTCTGTATTCTGAGATCCCAGATTAAATGTTAATGGGCCTCATTCACCAACAATTTTAAAGAAGTTTCTTCTTAAAAACCCACTTTTGCAGTTTTCATGAATATTTCGACATCCACCATTTTTTTTTTATTTTTACATTTTTTTTATTCTACCCAGTGTAGTAGTAGCCAATCAACCCGCCCATCTGCTAGGACTCTCTCAATAACTTGTAATGTCCCTGACTCTAGGAGGGTGAAAAATAGCACAGTCCTCCTCCTATACATGTGAAGTCAGGCTCCGCCTCTTTTCCAACTGTTGCCGATACATCGTTGCTGGGCAGCCAACATGCTCGGTGGAAAGCACAGGATCCCCAGCTCTGATGAATTAGCTGGCAGAGACCTGAGCCTGTATACATCACTTTAAGTAATGATGAAGAGATAGAATGATCTACACAGCCAATATTGCTCTCGCAGACTCCGGCTGTCGATGGCAAGCAGCATGATCGGAACTCAAACTCAGGCCTTAGTCTGCTGAGCCACTCTGGGCCCCTCACCAATGTTTTCTTATTTGGGTTTTTTCTTAGATAAGAAGAGAATGTACACACACTCAAGAGCAGAATTTTGCATGTTTTAGTGCTGACATTTATGTAAAATAAATAGTTACTGTGTTTTACTCAAACCTGCAGCTGTATAATATTATAAAATTTACATTACAATATTTAAGAACTCATTAAAGACACGTGAGAGTGGATGTACTGAATCAGATATGGGAGGGTATGGATTTATTAAAATCAGACCAAACACCTGGAGTGTAGTCAACTTTATGGATTAAGAAATGTAACAATCTCTCCTATCAGTTTAAATGTATAATATTTCGTATATATATATACACAGCGCCCTCCATAATTATTGGGACCCCTAGTTAAAATGTGTTAAAAGCCTTAGAATAATTTTTTTTTATTGCAGAAGAATAATCTCATGCTGAAAAAGTTTAGAAAAAAGCAACCTTCAACTCAAATGAAGAAAAAAAAAAAAAAAAAAAGAAATAATTAATTTCCATAAAATGACCTGTTCCACAATTATTGGCACAATTAACAATTTCTTGAAAATAAATGTATTTGAACCATTTGTCATTTCTACTGTAGTTTATAAAGTGAATCAAAGTATCTAGGAACCTTTAATTAGTAATTCACCACTTCCTGTTTCCCTGGGGTATAAATATGGCATCACACAAAGGCCTATTTCTCTTACTCGGTCTTAAACATGGGAAAGACAAGAGAACACACTGTTCAAGTAAGGCAGATAGGTGTCGACCTTCATAAATCAACCAATGGCTACAAGAAAATAGCCACTTACCTGCAGATGCCCTTATTTACAGTCAGAGCAATCATCAAAACGTTCAAAACATTTGGAACTATATATATATTGTTTGATTATGGACTACTAAGGTATTGCAGAAAGAAAGCAGAAGCCATTAAGTTTTCAGGAGCAGGAACCACTGAAGCTTCACAATAATCTTGGGAGAAGAAGTTTTTTACAGCACATACACAGTTAAAACCTGAAAGTGCTAAACCATCCGTGCACCTGTTACTACTGCTCTGTCTGCTGTCAGGCTCCAATAAACCTCCTATGTGGATGATGTATGAGTGTGTCAGTGCTGAAAATCAAAGTGCTCTGACCTTTAGGAAGCAGCCACAGCCCAAAACTACTGATGGACTGTAACTCAGTGTGTGCTGTATGGGTGACTGGGCTGGATAGGGTCATGTATAGATCATGCATCATCACCTGATGTAAGGTTTGGGATGGAAGGAACATGTACCATCTTTAGAACAGTGCTTTTCAGCCCTGTTCCTGAATACAGAATCTGATGAATCAGTCATGTTGGGGCAGGTAAAACACTACGCTCCAAAGCTAATTTAGGAGAGACACAGACAACAGTGTGGCCAATATTCTAACTGTTGCTACTTCTTTTGCATTTCAACATACTTCTTTACAATATCTTGGCTTCTTGAGTAACTTTTGTAGAAGCTAATCAAGGAGTAAATAAATGGCCAAATTGGGATTCCCCAAATTTTCAGCATTTTCACTAAATTCTATTATCACATAAATAAATTTGGGTAGTTTTGATGTGAAATGCATCATTCTGGAGAGTCATAGCAGTACAAAGTGATGAGGATAGGAACAAGATATCTGAGGTTTGTAATGCCTCTAAAAGTTCTGAAGAGGTTATTAAACAAAGTGGTTGAAAATGCATTATCAGATTCCTACTTTGAAAAATAGAAGTATAAAGCAAAATAGAAACAGATTTATTATTATCTGTCCAATAAATGATGATCCGATATGTATCTCGATTTATGCGGTACGATACGATTCAGAAACGATATATTTTAAATTGGACCAATTCGGTTCGATTCGATTCAGTAGGATTTTGATACAATTTGGTTCAGTATAACAGGGTAGGAAATAATACAAGATTCTTGTTTAAAATAGATCATTTTACATGGATTCAACATAAGTTATTACTAAAAATGTGTTTTTGCTTGCATTCAAATAGATTAATAGAATTCAAATAGAAAGCCCTCATTCTCCACCACACATTATGGTCTTAAGTCTTTGACAATGAACCGGGCTACTGAAGCCATTATTACTTTGGCTCTACTTGAGTTGTGGTTGAGTTTTGGCTGGAAGAGTCCTGTTTTTCTGTGTTTTTGTGATGCCATATCTTTGGGCTAGTGGTGCTAGCGTCCTCATCGCCACTTTCACCATGTCGTCTCACCAAATGAGCGGTGAGGTTTGTTGTAATACCAGTGTAGTTGAATGCGACTTTGCATTCTTTGCAAACAGCAACGGTTTTGTCTAGTTTTCCGTTTCGTGTAAAAACTGAACTTGACTGTGACGAATATCGCGACAGTTACATTACATTGCATTTAGTGGACGCTTTTATCCAAAGCTTCACCAGACCGCCTTTTTAAACTGTGAGAAACCGCCCCTTAGTTTCACTTCACAGGCAAAGCTTAGTGAGTGGGCGTGGCATGCGCCGCTCAGCTGAAACTTGTACACGGTACCGAACCTGCACTAAACAGTGCATTTTTTTTGTATTTGCAGCAAAAGAAGACCAGTCTGGTGTTGCTGTGTTTCCAATGTGTTTCGTAACCTTGTCCACAGCTATATCAGCTATAGTTAATCAGAGAGAGAGAGAAAGAGAGAGAGAGAGAGGGAGGAAGGGAGGGAGAGCAGCAGCAGCAGATCACATCAGCAACACCAAATTGATTGACAGCTATGTAATCGGGCCATTGGCCAGTTTATGCTACAAATAGACCGATTCAGGGGTCCATGTACTGATGTATTCACATCGTTTAAGTCAAAACCGGACTTCCGATTCAAATCGGTTATTTTTTTACACCCCTAATATTTATATATAATGTATATGTTATAAA
>BRDA01022183.1:3184-23118 GCA_036984385.1 Crenuchus spilurus
ATATTGGTTTTGGAGTTGGTTATATTGGTTTTGGAGTTTTGAGGTTTTGGTTATATTGGTTGAGGTTTTGGTTATATTGGTTGGTTTTTTTGGTTATATTGATTGAGGTTTTCTGTTGTATTGGTTGAGGTTTTGGTTATATTGGTTGAGGTTTTGGTTATATTGGTTGGGTTTTTGGTTGCATTGGTTGAGGTTTTGGTTGTATTGGTTGGGTTTTTGGTTGTATTGGTTGAGGTTTTTGGTTGTATTGGTTTGAGGTTTTGGTTATATTGGTTGGTTTTTTGGTTGTATTGGTTGAGGTTTTCTGTTGTATTGGTTGAGGTTTTGGTTATATTGGTTGAGGTTTTGGTTATACTGGTTGGGTTTTTGGTTGCATTGGTTGAGGTTTTGGTTGTATTCGTTGAGGTTTTGGTTGTATTAGTTGGGTTTTTGGTTGTATTGGTTGGGTTTTTGGTTGTATTGATTGAGGTTTTGTTTGTATTCGTTGAGGTTTTGGTTGTATTAGTTGGGTTTTTGGTTGTATTGGTTGGGTTTTTGGTTGTATTCCTTGGGTTTTTGGTTGTATTGGTTGAGGTTTTTGGTTGTATTGATTGAGGTTTTGTTTGGTTACATTGGTTGGTGTTTTGGTTGTATTCGTTGGGTTTTTGGTTGTATTGGTTGAGGTTTTGGTAATATTGGTTGAGATTTTGATTGTATTGGTTGGGTTTTTGGTTCTATTGATTGAGGTTTGTTGTTGTATTGGATGAGGTTTTGGTTGTATTGGTTGAGGTTTTTGGTTGTATTCCTTGGGTTTTTGGTTGTATTGGTTGAGGTTTTTGGTTGTATTGGTTTGAGGTTTTGGTTATATTGGTTGGTTTTTTGGTTGTATTGGTTGGGTTTTTGGTTGTATTGGTTGAGGTTTTGGTAATATTGGTTGAGATTTTGATTGTATTGGTTGGGTTTTTGGTTGTATTGATTGAGGTTTGTTGTTGTATTGGATGAGGTTTGTTGTTGTATTGGTTGAGGTTTGTTGTTGTATTGGATGAGATTTTTGTTGTATTGGGTGACGTTTTCATTGTATTGGCAGAGATTTGGTTGTATCAGTTTGGTATTTGATTGCTGAATGTATTTTGGAGAAACATGTATTTACACTTCATAACATGGCAAAAATGTGTCTCAGTCTTCATCTTGAGTGAATCTGTTTTACTTCTGTGTTGCTTATCTAGATTTTAGACCTTTGTATTGATTAAGATCTGACATATTAAGTTAAGACTCAATATATTGTGATACTGTAAACAAAGTGATATGTAGTGATTCTTTAAATCTCACTTTAGGAAATGTGTCCATACACAACTTGTTTGCACTGAAGTGGAAGAGTCTAATGACTAGATTACAATACTGTCATCTAGTGGTTGGAGATTTAAACGCAAAACAAAATAATATTGTAATAGGTAATATTGTGATACGTGTATTGATATTTTCTTACTATTTCGAGCTGTAACAGATACAGATAACTGTATTACATTATAGAAACACATGTTTATGCTGTAACCTGCCTATGAGAGGAACCGTCTAGAAATCTGTGTCAAACGGGTTGACGCCTGATGACTTGCACGTCCTCAGAATAAGAATTCTTTCAAAGCAGTCAGTGGTTGATTTGAGTGTGTGTGGGCGGCCACATCTACATGTCGCCTACATGCCTGTCGTCTGACACATTTAAAAAGCTTCTGACCCCCGTCGTTTAAGAAGACAAAGCCTGTGTCAGGCACGCTGGCCCCCTCCGCTCTTCTCCAGCAGGAGCTGGATGGAGGCGACTCTTTGTTGTTTGTTCAGAGAGAAAAGGCCGCTGTCCCGCTCCGCCTAATGGCTTTATGAAAACCTGAGCTATTGACATGAATGCAGACTCAAGGTGATTCTGAGAAATGAACAGTGGGGGAGGGAAATGCTAAGAGTGTTTGTACTTCATGCAGGCGTAGAAGAGGTTGTGCTTTTAACCAGGCCAGGGAGAGCTGGCACTTCTTCTAATGGACTGAACATGCAAAGCCGTGGATGGGTAGAGGAAATAGAGTCATATTGATGGAGACATATATAGTATATATGTGATTGCTACACTCATTGTCCATTTCTTGAGCTCCTCTGTCTGTATTGATGCACTTTGTGGTTCTACAATTATAGACTGTTTCTCTGTATCACCCTGTTCTTCCATGGTCAGGACCCCCACAGAGCGGCTATTATTTGTGTTGGTCCTCTGGTCCTGATGCTGTTGGCTGGTTGGTGCACGATTTTCACTCCAGCAGTGACACTGAGGTGTTTATAAACATCAGCAGCTCTGCTGTGTCTGATCAGCACCACATACATTAACACACCACCACCACATCAGTGTCACTGCAGTGCTGAGAATGATCCATCACTCAGATAATTCCTGCTCTGTGCTGGTCCAGTGGGGGTCCAGGATGAATGGGTTTTGCAGTGGATGGATTCATTAGAAATGGTCCAGTGGTTACAAATTACTTTTTAAAGTTAGTTCCTGATTGTGATGTCATAAAGGTGATGAATCTTTATATTATTAGAGTCTATGGACTAGGGAGTGAATGGCCGTAGAAGTTTGCTTTGGACCGGAAATCTAAGTTACAACGTAGCAGCATGTTTTGATGATGCACGGCTCACTCAAGCAGTGAAAATAGTGCATTTGTTCAGCTTCGGTGTTACAGATTTATCACGCTTGTCTGGCACGGTGGTTTGGCTGTTTGTCTCTCAGCACTGAGGTCTTGGGTTCAAGTCCCCGTCTGGGTTTGGTTCCTCTGTTGCCCCCATGTTTCCTCCCACAGTCCTTAAACATGGAGGTCAGCTAAATTGAGTACTCTAAATTGTCCTGTGTGCCCATTGATGGGTTGGTGCCCAGTCCTGGGCTATTTCTAGGATAGTGTATAATGCCCTGCCCTGCACCTGGTGAGGTTATAGAGAAACAATGCTGGTCAGGATTAAGATGGATGGATGGATGGATGGAGCACCCAAACACACTGGCCAATGATTATGCACTTTCACTTTTATTTTTGAGATTTTTCACATTGTTTGAAACTTTGTCTACGGGCTATGGTCCAGTAGAAATGTTCCAAAATGACTTGGATGTAAATATTTTTACATTGACTTCTATTGTATGTACTTCCATTCTATTTAAACGTGTTTTTGGGCCACAAGTGCACTTCTGTCTTCACCTCTTCATCATTTCTGTCCTCTTATGGCTTCTTTCAGGCCCAGAAAACTGTCAGCATCAATTGACCAAACAGATTTGAAACAAGTCATAACTGGGACGGCCATTTTTGTTGTGCTGCAGTCATAAATGAACTGACGTAAGTCATTCAAACCCGGCGCCACAGTTATAGAAAGCGTTGAGAAGACTAACGTAACTATATGGATAATGTTTGACTCACCCTTGTATTCTCAAATGAGGAGCTAATGAGGGCCAGGCTACATGACATCTACTTAAGTTTGGCATGTACAAGCATCTGTTGTCATTTTACTTCAGTAAATGTCATGACAAGTGACCTATTGTTGGTATGAAGCTTCATAAATGTCTGTATAGGTTGTATTGACATGCTTATGTAGGACCACTGGAGTCTTACCCAAGGCATGATGCTTTCTTTTGTCTCTGCTACTCCTCAGTACTTTGCAAAAATGCCCTGGCACCCCCTCCCCGTGCCACAGCCAGCCTGACAGCACTTTGGCTGGAGCTCTGAGGTGGATTAGTAGTGAGATAGCCTCTGGCACGGATTTCCCAGCAGCCCCCTGACTGCCCAGTGGGGTCGGCGCTGTGTAAATGTGTGCATGGAGCCCCATCTGTGCTCGGCGGGCGGCTCCAGCTTCCGTAATTCACTCTCCATCATTAATCAGGTCCATCGCCGAAAGAGAACGGGCAGCCCCGGCGGCCAATCAGCAGCTCTACAGCAATTAACGCAAGCTTTCTTATTGGTCCATTTGGCTCAAGGTGACCGGGAGGCTCCTGTTTCCCTACGCCAGGGCAGGGGATGCTGGGTAATGAGGTGATTTGATTGATCAGGTGTCGGTCCAGATGACTGCGGCTGGACGCCAGCCAGAGCATCGCCACTCAGTGG
Organism: Crenuchus spilurus; assembly: GCA_036984385.1. Classification (NCBI taxonomy): domain Eukaryota; kingdom Metazoa; phylum Chordata; class Actinopteri; order Characiformes; family Crenuchidae; genus Crenuchus; species Crenuchus spilurus. The sequence goes on from BRDA01022183.1 coordinate 7,276, forward strand.
CCTGAGGGCTCTAATGCGGCAAGAAAACGTCTAAGCATGGCCGTCAAGCCTCCATGACAAGCAGAGAGAAAAGCATTATTAACACCTTACAGGTTTTATGAAAAACGTCGATAGAGCTGTGAATGTGTTTAATCAGAGTGGAAACTTCATACAAAGTCAATGAGCTGTGCTAAGACAGATGGCGTGTATATTTCTCTAATATAGGTTGTCTTAAGCTCTTAAGATCATTATTACCGTAAAAAGGTACGGATGGTGAAAAATGTTCTAGGTGGGGCTGTTTTAGTCATATTCAGTCAGTTTCCACAACCATCCCAAAATTATTTAACAAACCACAGGATAGCAGAGCTCTGTGAAAAAAAATCACAGCTTAATTGTCTTTAAAGACTAATAGTTAATGAAAACTGTCATCACATGTAACTGTGTAAAGACAGAAAGTACAGTATGTATCATTAGATTAGCAGCTGAGTCACTAACATCTACAATCAAATGAGCCACTATTAAGACTAAATATTAGCATTTCTACACACATGTATTACATCAATAACGTCAGACGCTCCTAAAACCACTGACACACTCTGCTGGGGGAGTCTGCTATACAGATTGGAGGATGCTGATTGGCTAAATTTGTTATATCTCTTGTCAGCAGGTCAGTGATTGGCTGCTGCTTCTCTGACTGGCTGATATTTCTGTTGCCTCAGAAGAGAGAGAGAATGAACCAGGAAGCTCATTTCCCCAAAAATATTTGATATATTACATGTTATTGTGCATGTTTAGCACAAACAGACTTAAAATATATAGGTAGAATTAAAAGCAATGAAGGGTGGTGCCCTAGCAGCCTCATGAAAATGTGAATGTAGCGTTTGACACCAAAGCTGAACTGTTTTACTGTCTTGAGTGAGTCGTGAATCACCTAAACATGACACTACATATGATTCTGTGACTCTAGGCTGTGAACTGGGGAGATTTCTCCTTAAACAGGATGTTGCTATAAAGGATTATATGAAAGAGAAAGATGTTTGAAGGGTTCAAGACTGCACATTCTATGTGATTAACCACTGCAGTCAAATTTGGCAATTATCTTAGAAAATCTGTGAAATTTGTTGATATTTTAGATACACGGTTCATAAAATTATGGAAAATTTCCAAAGAGTTTGGTAGGGCTATAGTGATAGTTCACTTTCTAGGAGAGCAACTTCCATAACCAGTAAAGATGTGCAATTTCAACTGTGCTAATCAATGTCTAAATGGAGGGAAGGCCCCCCATGATTGAACCCCTCTCCCAAGACTGACATTGCTAACAACCCTCCAACTGATGTTTGCTGGCATCCCACCTCTGGACTGATGTTGGTAGTCCCATTCCTCCAACCCTGATGCTAAATAATGACATTTGCACCATTCATTAGCTACATTAGCCTCTGTAGCTCCATTATATTCCAAACATCTCTTGGTTGACCAATTAACAATTTGCCCAAAACTAACTTAAACTGTACTCAAACCTGAAGAGTACAAAATATCTTCAGCCATATTCTTATTCATATCCTCATCTATAAGTTCTCTATCATTCTCACAGACTTCACTTCCATGTTGTCTTTCCGGAAGTGTCCCGTGGTCTTTTTCCAGCACATAATCTCTGGGCTGTATTCCAGGGGTGTTTTTTTTTTCTCCCGGGTGAATTAAAGGTGATTTTGGAAGGAGAAGTTGGCTCTGGCCTCTCTGCAGCCCTGTTGACTCTTTGGTACACAGCCAGGGACTGATTTCAGGTCAGTGGAGTTAGAAGCACGCATTTATAGAGAGATGGGGGAGGTGGGAGTGGGTTTGTCTATGCATGTGTATATTTAAATAGTGAAGAGAAGCACTGAAATCGTGCCAGTCAAAACTTTGGAAACAACAAAGATTGCAAGCTTGCTTTCGAACTTCTCTTTAAGCTTTGTGTTGTCTTATAAGTCAACTATAACACACCACCATGTTTGTTAGTTGAAAAATAAACCCTAAATGATATTTTATCAACTTGAAACTTGATGATTTTTTAAAACTACGTTCTTAAAATAAAATAAAAAATGTTTACACCTATGTATTAATAATAGTTAAAGTAAAAAAAGGTATACTTAATTTCTTTTTAACTAAAAATATGTTTATTATTATTATTATTATTATTATTATTATTATTATAAACATTTATTTTAGTGAAGGCTGGTAATTTGCTGCACTTTTAGAAAAAGGAGAGTATGCAGAATGTTCAGACTACACAAGGGTTCAACTTTAGTATTTTTGTTACTGTGCTCTTATATCTGTAAATAATATGTACTGTATGACCTGGAGAGTGAGTGCTAGGTTTGAACTTGTAGCTAAAATAGATTTTACTTGATAAAAAATAGTTACAGAACTGGCTATAGTACAGATACTCTCATTGGTGGATAGAAAATAGCAGTGCTATTCAGTTTAACTCAGCAAATCATGAATTACTATTGAACAAACCCCCAGACTGTAAAAAATCGAAAGTGTGTTCATACAGATGAGATTTTCTGAAAATAGCTGAAGGTGTCCCTCAGGGCTCCATTGTGGGACCTACTATTTTTTATTTTATTTTTTCATTTCATTGTTCACTTCATTGTTTTGACATTCAAGCAAAATCACCTTTCTGATGGCAAACTGTACAAAAACTTTAGATTGTATTACAATCACTATAAAAATAGGTTTTAAATGCTCAAAAGTCAAAATTCAAGTGTCTTCAAAAGCTCGTTTACACTTTCTGACACATATAATTATATATAACAGTGAAACTCTGAGTAAGCTCTCAGCATATGTGTATCCTCTTCAGGCTTGTTAGAAAACACATTCCAGGTGGTTTCCCATTAAGCTGCTTGAGAGAATGTCAAGATGTATCTAAAAATGAAAATAGTTAGGATTTCATTAGCACATTTGGCATGTGTTGTTTCATAGTTTGGATGAGCTCTGTTATATTAAAAATGGTATGACTTCAAAATGAACTCATATGTGGCTCGGAACTTATTTCCACTTAACATTGTAGACTGTATATGTGAAGGGGACTGTTTACTCCCATTGTGACTTTTTGAAGTCAAAATGGACCCGCCTTATTGATTATGCTTGGGCATTGGATGCAAATTGCAACCAGAGCATTGTTACCATTCCAATGGCAGTCCTGTTGGAACTCTGCCCCCTCTGTTGGGATGACACTAGTTTTGAGTGTCCATAGAACTACTGCTGAACAAGACAACACTTCTCTTCAATAGCGTTAACATGATTAAATCACATCAACATAGTCACAGAATGTAAAATAAGCTGAGCAGTGTTTCTAGCATTAGCTATCAATAAACTCAAGCAAGCTGTCAATCACCTCATCACCAAGCTTCTAGAAAACACATTTATCATTAACAGTTAATTAGTTAATTAGGGTTAATTAGTAGGTGCAGCTAAAAAACTAAATGTGGAAACTCATTTCAAAGTTTGCTGTAGCTCCCACTCAATAAAACAGTTGTGCGCGAAGTTTAACATTGTTCTGCAACCAATCACTAGAGGGCATCAGAGAGGTCTCTCTCTTCTCTACTGCTGTCACTGTGTCCAGTTCTCATATATAGTCTATGGCCTAAATACATATGTGCCCAAACAATTGACTGCTACTGTACTCATCTTCAGCATAGGGTCCTCTGGTACCAGCATTTGGGTGTCTGTCTCAAACTGCATCGATTTATCACAGTGAAAACATTTCAATTAGCTGACTGAAGATTAATCATCTAGAAGTGCACCTAAAGTGATTATCTTTGTCCAAGTAATTTAAAAGTTTCAGAGTGCATACACTAAAGAAGCATTTCTTAATTGATTTGGCTGTTTCTCCTTCAGTGCAGTTTGCAAAAATACTGTTCTCAAAGCCATTAAAGTGCAGGAGCACTGGAGTTCAGTTCTGTGAGCAAAATCACTAACAATATAATATATCTGATGTCACTAGTGATGCTGATATATCTGAAAGAGACAGGATGCAGGGGATAGATCCAAATATGACTGTTTATTTACACGATAGAAACTAAACACAGTGGCAAAAGCCAAAAAAACACAAAGGAAAGAAACAGTAAATGTTAAAAACTCTACAATGTTACATGAAGCACTGACATACAATGACTGACACTAGACAAGGGAAACACAAGGGGTTAAATAGCAAATGACATCAAGGGGCTCCGTGTTAACACAGGACAAATGCAGAGCATTAGCAGACGAGACTACATGATGTTGCTGGGAGTTGTGACAAGAACAATAGAGAGCCAATGGCTGGACAAGGGCGGGGTAATGAAGATGGTTGAATCCTGGTTTTGTTCTGCCGTTATCAGCTTTGGCAAACATCATCTAGGAAAGAGTGCACAAACTTTACTTTCACTTTCAAAAAACAAAAAATGGCTGGCGACATAGGGTGGTCCCAAATGGCCACCCCAAGCGATGCTCCTGGGAACTGCCCAGTGATATACATCAGCCAGGGCTGCTTGTGTATACTCACCTCTGACTCTGGGTTGTGTTGCCAGATAGTATTACACAAATCCCCACAAACTGAAAAATACGCATTTGATTTGTATCGCTCACTCAGGAGCTTAACGAGAGAAATTCCCAATTGGAAACAAAGGGTTAAGAACAGGGAGACTTGTGGTGTGAACATGTTAATAAAGGAAAATAAATGAATGATGATGATTATCTCAATTCATGTGTCAATAGATGTAGGTATTCTTTAAACATTTGCTGTAATGTTCATCATTTACAATATAAATAAAACATATCAACACATTTCTAAACATGCTAATAAATGATTTGCTTCTGTTTATTAGATTGTAATAAGTTGCTGTCCATTATCTGTTAAGAGGCAGTCCCTAAAAGAAAGGGTTAGGAATAATAATGTCTGCTGAAGCTGATGTCTTTCTGACATTTCAAACATAACACGTTTTAATATCAGTGGTGATCTTGGAATAGCTCTGTTTACATAGTCACACATGCAGCACTTTTAGCATGTGCTAACGAGCCATGACAGGTCCTGTACTGAGATGTCTTATTAGTTATCATTAAAACATTTATATACAGCAGCATAAACATCACATAATCAAATATAACTTTATTCTTTAAGGAAGGAGAACATTTTATATGTATAGTTTTTTAAGACTCCAAGCAATTCAGAAACAAACAAATGAAAAAAAAACAAAGAAAGAAAGAAAAACAGAACAAATGACATACATAATACTTTAAAATACACAATATTTTATAAGGGAAGAGGGTGGCTATTTGATTGGTTGGTTGGTTGGTTGGCTGGCTGGTTGGTTGGTTAATTTATTAACTCACCACTTGGTTAATTGGCAGTTTTATTGATTTATTTAGTGTTTGGTTGGGTGATTGATTAATTGATTTATTGATTGATTGACTGTTTTGGTTGATGAATTGATTGGTTGGTAATTTGAAAGATTTATTGATTCACTGTTTGAATGGCTCATTGGTTGATTTATTTATTGACTGATTGCTGAATGGTTGGTTGGCTGTTTGAATGAATGGATGGGTGGATGGACAGATAGATGGATGATTGATTGATTTATTGACTGACTGACTGGTTGGTTGGTTGGTGGGTTGGTTGATTGGTAATTTGATTGACTTATTGAGTGGTTGGTTGGTTGGATGGGTGGTTGTTTTTTTTACTGATTGGCTGACTGGTTGTTGGTTGGGTGATTGATTTATTAACAGACTGGTTAGTTGGTGGGTTGGTTGATTTATTGGTTTACTGACTGGTTGGATGGTTGGTTGGTTGATTGGTAATTTGACTGACTTATTGAGTGACTGGTTGGATGGTTGGTTGATTTATTGACACTGATTGTTTGCTTGGTAAATTGGTTGGTGGTTTTGGTTGGTTAATTAATTGACTGGTTGAGCAATAACATGACCTCTTGTATGTTGCTCTGTATGTGAAGTGTCTGGCTAATGCCACCAATTTAAATGCCAATGTATGAGAACGTACTCTTCTCCACTGACTAGGGCTTCTTTAGGTAGTCCCACCACCAAACTCCCAACACTCCCACAATTCCCTCAGTGGCCCTGTCTCCTCATCTTCGTATCACAAATTGGATCTATTCACAGAGACGGCATGAACAGAGCTCCAGCTGTTGTGTAATCTCAGCCTGGACTCCATTGTTGTTGTTTTTTCACTCTACCTCCTCAGTACATCCCTGGACACTTTTTATTTTCCTTTATGGGGGTTAATTGAGTCTTTTGACCTCGTACTGTTTGTGTTTTCCGGCCACAATACAATCGGAACGATAGCACTGAAATTGCTTATTAAGAGTGAGGGAGTCTGTTGTCCATTTCAGACAAGGCCCCGTCTGTTTGGTGCATTTACTGGCCCTCGTCTATGCCCAAAAAAACAAAAGGCGTGAGTTCTGTTTCTCACTGAATAACGACACGTTTACCCTCCATCAATCACAACAGTCTCAGAGCAGAAAACACAGTCCATCCCATCGCCAACGAGGTTTGCGTTATTGTCCTGTGCTCTTGTTCTCCTCGGACAATGGGATTAGCCTGCGAGATGAATCATTCCTGCTGGTTGGAGAGCATTAACTGACTCACATGACTGACCTAAGCTCAAAGCCTTCTGGGCAGATATTGATGCGTGGAGGTGTTTGCTGAAAATGGTCAATATTTCCATAATTATCAACATGCCTGGCTCAAGGGCATGGTAAGAGCTGTTCTGCACCTTTTCCAGCACAGAACCATCGACTTCAGGCAGCGATCCCAACTCAACATCATGCAACATTTGTTATTACAGGTTCATAAAAATAAAATTGTTATAATTTTGAACTTTATTCATACAACAGTCTTCATACTGTAAAATGGAAAAAAAAATGTAGAATAAGAAATGTGATATTAGTAATGAAGAAAGTATACAAATGTAATTTAAAGATTTAAAAATAAAAACAATAATAATAATGATGACAAAGACTACAACAAAAAAGTAAAAAATAAATAGATAAATAAAATAGTCACCATTTATTTTGTATTTATAAATATATATTTTTTTAAATGTATTATTAGTTTCATATTATTTATTTTCTTTATTTTTTATTTTTCTTATTATTAATTTATAATTATTATAAATTATAAATATATATTATTAAAATTTAAATCATTTAAAATGCTATGTATAATAATAATAATAATAATAATAATAATAATAATAATATGAGAAGTAGTAGTAATTAATTTAAAACTATTATTATTATTATTATTATTATTATTATTATTATTATTATTATCATCATCATTGTTGTTGTTAATATTGATGTTGTTATGGGTGTCATTATAAGCAGACTAATACTATTAACACGATTTTTTTATTTTTTATTTTTTATTTTTTGCTGTATAAAGTGTAGTTGTATAGTTTCAGAATAAATGGCAGTAAATGTTTTGACACCAGCGCTGATTGTTTTTTGAAAGTGAAAGTAAAGTTTATTCAGTCTCCAGGTAGACTATGTATGACCACCCCCCACTGAACGGTTCCCGTTTACAGATAATCCTGAAAATCTCATATTTCCTCCTATTCAATGTTGGCAGGTGTGGAAATGACTTTAACATTTGAATCAAATCATTTCAGTGCACTTTTGTACCGTTTGTTGTAAACGATGAGACGGGACTCAGGTTTCCTGCCCTGAAGGTTGAAGAAGCTTCAGAAAGCTTTTAGATCCCCATAAGCCTGACACCTGGGGTTCCGAGGAGGGCTCACCTGGGTTAATGTGGATCAACCGGTGTGGCTAAGGAAGCGTCAGAGCCCAGGGGGAGTATGTGGGTGTTACTTTTAGTTTTGGCATTACATACATAGAGCGTATGTGTGTCACAGAGCCTCTTTTTAGCTTGAGGAGCCAGTCAGAATGAGCATATTTAAACATGTGAACATGTGTGGAGGAAATGGGCACAGGTGTGCTTCTCTGTGTGTGTATAATTGAGGGGTGGATTGCACCTGTGCTTGTGCCTGGCTGTATATGTGGATGTGGTTCTGTCCAGAGATGATGCAAGGCATGTAGAGTTTGATGTCATATGCAGTTAAGAGATGCCCTTATTATGACCATCCATTTCTTTGCAATATGTCAAGATATCAACACTGGTCCAGCTCCAGAATGTTGGATCTGATTGGAAATGGTGTCCTTGTATGCGGCTTTTTGATTTGACATACGATTAAAAAACTGTTAAATTCTAAATTTAAGAATGAATGGGGTAGAAATCCACACCCATCTACTCTGCTTACTGACACTGTGATACCAATGTAATATCAATAGCAACAGCCTAGCAACACCCCAGCAACCACTGGGATACTACAGCAACTGACCATCGCAACTGTTCAGCAGCACTTGGGATATCATAGCAACAGCCTAGCAACGAATTAGCAACCACATAGCAACAGCTCAGTAAACACTTAGCAAGCTACCAACCACCTGCAAATGCTCTAGCAACTGCATGGGTACCATAGGAAGCAACGAGGTACAAGCAGCCTATCAGCCACATAGCAACCACATAGCAACAGCCTAGTAACCACTTAGCCACCACCTGGGATACCTTAGCAAGCACAGTAAACACATAGCAAATCATAGCAACACAGTAGGAACAACTTAGCAACCATGTAATAAACACTTCATCTCACAACCAATTATTAACAGCCTAGCAACCACTTAACATCCACTTAGCAACTACACAGAAACTGCCTAGCAACCACTTAACATCCACTTAGCAACTACACAAAAACTGCCTAGCAACCACTTAACATCAACTTAGCAACTACACAGAAACTGCCTAGCAACCACTTAACATCAACTTAGCAACTACACAAAAACTGCTTAGCAACCACTTAACATCAACTTAGCAACTACACAGAAACTGCCTAGCAACCACTTAACATCCACTTAGCAACTACACAGAAACTGCCTAGCAACCACTTAACATCCACTTAGCAACTACATAGCAACATCCGGCAGCCACATTGCAGCCACTTAGCAACCACATAGCCACATCAAAAACTCTCCTATCAAACATTGTAGCACCTTCTTGACCAAATAGCAACAGCTTAGCACATGCTTAGATATCGCAACCACTTTTGCTATGTTACCAATTCTGTAAGTTCTTCAGGAAAGTCTTATCTAACCATTAATAATAGTTAATGCAACTTTCCTAAAAGAGACACCACAAAAGTAAGTATGCTAATTAAGATGTTGTTTATTAAGTTGTATTTGCATATTTACTTATTTACTTGCAATTACATCTCTGTAGCACTTTCCTAGACACCCAAAGCACTTTGACATTAGAGATTCTCGTCAGGTCCTTTGAGGAAAGACTAATTTTTGAAGAGGAAGATGATTAGGAGTGGGACATTAGAGTAACAGTCCTACTCTCTTAGTGGAAATGACTAGGGATCTTTTCCTGAGGACACTTCAGTCTCACCTGAAAGATGGAGACATTTAAATAGTACATCGTCCCCATCAATGCACTGTGCCATGAGGATCCACACAGAGCACAGGAATAGCGCCTTCTGCTGTCCAGTAACAGCACTTCCAGCAGATACCCATCCAAGTACTAACCAGATTTAGACCTGCACATGGGGTGCACATGCATAGGCATGCCAGTATACAGTGTGAATGTGCACGTGCATAGACGTGCTGGTGTACAGTGTGAATATGCATGTGCACGTATGAGTATGAGGTGCATGTTCCTAGGCATATCTTTGATTGTGCACCCATACTCATACACCCATATTCATACTGTATACTGGCACACCAATGCACGTGCATCCATACTCATACGTGCACGTGCATATTCATACTGTATATGTTTACCTATAATTGTATTGTGTTTGTTTGCCCTGTGTGTGTGTGTATGTGTGTGTTTGACTCTGGAACATTTCACAGGCTAAATTCTGTAGGCAGTGCTGTACGCTGTCAATCAATAGGTCATCTTTGCAGTCGGCTAGTCCCTGGAGTCTGGCCCTTACCTCTAAATTAATTCCCCCGAGGGAACCTGAGGCAGCAGGAGCTGCAAAAAACCTTCAGCTTCAGTGAAAAACTACCTTCTTTCTCTCTGTACAGACACACACAGTACAGCACTGCATACAGACACAGATATGAAGCACAAACCGGAGAAATACAGGAGGGTAGAGTTTGCTGGTAAAGCCCTATGTTTTGCCAAATTTGTAGCGTAAGGTCAATTACAATGGGAAGCTATTTTGATGCACGTCCCTGTAATTTGGAAAACTCAACTTGATGGGTTTTTCCTTGTGAAAGTAAGCTTATTCATTGTCTACAGTGAGGAAAATGCAAGAGTATGTCATTTGTATATTAGAGAATGACATCTATTTGAAGAATTTTACATACTGGAAACATTCGATATAAAATGTGCCGTCAACGAATTTTATGCTGTACATTTATTTCCAAATATAATCACATGTAATCACAAATTTTTGCCAATTTTCACTCTTTCCTGATGTTGTAGTCGCCAATTAACCCAACCCATTAGTATTAGGACTCTCCCCTTCACTTTGCACTGTCCCTGACTCTAGGTGGGTGCACAAGCCTCCTTTGTTGCGTGCGATACAGCCACCGCCTCTTTTCTGACTACCATTGATACACCGTCACTGGGGAGCCAAAGCGCTTGGAGGAAAGTGCAGGGTCTCCAGTTTCGAATGGACCAATCAGGAGACGCCTGAGCTAGCAGACATTGCAATGTGTGAGTGATAGGGAGAGTGAGAGCGCCATCTACCTGCCCAGAAAGAGCACTGCCAATTTTTGCTCTCTTGGTCCCCGGCTGTTGATGGCAAACAGCATGACCGGGATTCAAACTCACGATCCTCTGGTCATAGTGTCAGCGTCTTAGCCTGCTGAGCCACTCGGAGACCTATAATCACTAACTTTCACTCGATGTTTAACCCCAATTACTGTAGTAGTAGTACTCTGACAATATAATTAAGAATCAGGAATCAGGAAGATCACCAAACTGTGCAGGAATCCGTCCCTCCAGGACTGAAGTTGGACGTCCCTCATGAGCTCCACTGAGTGTATAGCTGCACTTTGTAGTTCTACACTTACAGACTGTAGTCCATCTGTTTACTTTGTTCACTCTGCTCTTCAATGGCCAGGACCTCCAGTAGTGGATCATTGTCAGTTACACTGATGTGGTGGTGGTGTGTTAGTGTGTGCTGTGCTGGACACACCTTCGTTGACACCTACCTTGTTGGACCAGCTTGTAGATGTAAAGCCGGAGACGGTAGCTCTGCTCAGTTGGTGTTGGTCCTCTAGTCCTTGGTTGGTGTTCACAGGACAAGCAGTGACACACCGCCACCACATCAGTGTCACTGAGAATGATCCACCAGCTCCTGACCACTGAAGAACTGGGTGAACAAGGTAAACAGAACAAACAGGTGGACAGTCTGTGCGTTATTAAGATGAAAGCACAGGTCTGTGGTAATGAACTAACGTTGCAGGTTCCGTGTGTTTGGTTCCTCGTCCCTCTGAAAGCCTTTCGCTGGAAGCCTCTCCGAGTGCAGGCAGAGGAGAAATTGCTTTAATGAAGGTTAAAATTGCATGTTGATTCATTCCCCATTTTGCAATGACAAGCAATTTTTTTGCCACTATCTTTCTCAGAGACCCTCAGGGCCCCCCAGACAGGAGCTGCATGCGAATGAATCGCGGTAAAAAAAAAAAAAGAAAGGCAGAAAGACGGAGAGAGAGAAAACAAACTCGGCAAACTTGATAACAATGCAAACTGGATAACGAAGAACATAATGCAGTTCAGGTATCGCTCTGAGCAACGATGCTTAATGGAGAAGAAGTTGGCTCCACTCTCATCCTTTTTGTGAAAGTTTTTTGTGGTAACGACACGCCATGTCAATCACTTTTACCCCAGAAAGAAGAAAAATCAAACGCTTTAGAGTCACTGAGCGTTTGGGTTTGGGCTGATTTTCTATGGATTATGTCACATTCGATGGCTCTACAGGCCAATTTTCTTTCAGCTGAAGTCATTAACACTCAGTAGTCACCTAAAAACCTAGTCATTTCTGTACAAATACAGTACCAGTCAAAAGTTTGGACATCTTCTGGACATTCAGTGGTTTTTCACGATTTAAAAATGTTCTGCATTGTAGATTAATACTAGTGATGAGCGAGTAAACCTTGGTCTGTATCTGTATCTGTATCTGTATCTGTTCAACCATCTAAATGATCTGTATAGTATCTGTACTCAGAGTAGGCGGGGCCTAAACCTGAATTGGGCGTGGTTTAACCGGAAGTGGGTGGGGCTTAAATCAGTACAGTCTGAAATTGATATGGATTGATCAGAAGTTGCTATATATATTGTTTATTTGAAAACTATTTACAGAACAGCTTCAACATTAAGATTCAAATCAATGTTTTTGATCACAAAAGTTTTTATATAAACTCAGAACATGAATATGTTTATGTGCATGAATGAATGCAACTCATGCAGTAGGAAATTATGAACTACTAAGTATGCATGAACAAGAGTTGTCATCCTCAGCACAACTTCCTTTTTTATTTTTATTTTTTTTAATTTTATGATCAAGCTGATTTTTTTCTTTCAATCATTTTTTTTTTTACTACCTAACGATTTTGGCATTTTTTTTCTACACAAAGTTAAATAATGTTGATTAAGGTAGGTGTGTGTGTGTGTGTGTGTGTGTGTGTGTGTGTGTGTGTGTGTGTGCGCGCGGAGAGACGTGTCTGTGTAGGGAGGGGCGGGTGCTCTGTATGACTGGCCAATCACAGATTGTGAAGACAGTCAGTTACCCAATGAGGATTTTCTTTCAGCACGAGCACGGATATTGATGAGTTTTACTCGTTTAATGATTGTACTCGTGTACTCGTCACAAATACTTTATCTGTACTGGATACTCGTCTGAAACGAGTATTCGGCTCAACCCTAAGTGATACTAAAGTCATCCAAACTATGAATAAACACATATGTAATTATTATGTAAACAAACAAGTAAACAAACCAGAATATGTTTATATTTGACATTCTTCACAGTAGGCACCTCTGGCTTAAATGCAGCTTTCTTGGCATTTTCTCAGTCAGCTTTATGAGGTAGTCACCTGGAATGGTTTTCAGTTAACAGCTGTGTCTTGTCAAGAGTTCATGACTTGCATTTCTTGCCTCTTAATGTGTTTGACACATCAGTTGTGTGTCTACTTTAAAGTAAAATCTAAAACATGTTTTGGTTTGTTTGACACTTTTAAGTTTACTGCATGATTCCTTATGTGTTCCTTCATAGTCTGGATGACTTCAGTATTAATTTATAATGTAGGAACAAAATTATGTGTCCAAACTTTTGACTGGTACTGTATATCATCAACATGTATCTCAAACTACATCCAGAGCTTAGGGAAGGTCTCACAGACTAGCTGATGTGGTTTAAGACAGAACATGATTGTGAGCCTTTACAAACCATCTCTGCAGCATTGATGCTAATCCAGAATCACTGTTAGTTATGTGCTTTAATTACGAAGGAATCTGAACCGACATCAGTCAGTTTAATGTTGATCACTGTGATGAGTAAATGACTATAAACAGTATAAACACTGTGTATCTCTCCTAATATCAGCACTCCTGAACCAGAGACAACATCACAAGTGTCTTACCTGACCTGAGTCATCATTTCATTAGTAAATCAGCTCCTAGAGTCTGAGAGACACACAGTCCAAGCTGTCTGAAGTCCAGTGTGCAGGTTCTGCAGTCTGTGATGGTTTGAGCTGCTGATGTTGGTCAGACTCACATACAGTCAGTCTTGTTTTGAGGATATTTCAGAGTCTCCGCTCTGGACGTAGGTCTCATACATCCAAAACAAAAACTAAACGAGCATCTTTTGTGCCAATGAGTGCTCAGTTACTGAATAAATGAGATGATGGCACATTGACATTTTTGACATTTTTGATTATGATTTTTTTGGGTGACCCCCTAGGTTGTCAGCGATGTTTAAACGTTGTAGATGTTGAGTGGTATGTATTGTTTTTTCTTTGTATGTGATGTGGCTTCCTTGAGTGCAAGATAAATTCCTTTTGGAGCAATGAAGGTTCTTTCCTTCCTTTCTTCCTTCCTTATTTCCTTCCTGCCTGCTTGCCTTTCTTTCTTCCTGCATGCATACATGCCTTCCGTCATCCTTCCTTCCTTCCCTCTTGTCTTCCTTCCTGCCTGCCTGCCTGCCTGCCTTCCTTCTTTCGTTCATTCCTTCCTGTCTTCTTTCCTTCCTGCCTGCTGGCCTTTCTCCCTTCCTTCCTTCCTTCCTTCCTTCTTTCCTTCTTTCCTTCCTTCCTTCCTTCCTTCATTCTTTTCTGCCTGCCTGCCTTCCTTCCTTTGTTCATTCCTTCCTGCCTGCTTGCCTTTCTTCCTTCCTGCCTGCCTTCCTTCCTTCCTTCCTTCCTTCCTTTTTTCTGTCCTTCTTTGTTTCCTTCCTGCCTTCCTTCCTTCTTTTCTGACTGCCTTCCTTCTTTCCTGTCTGCTTGCCTTTCTTCCTTCCTGCTTGCCTTCCTTCCTTCTTTTCTTCCTTCTTTCCTTCCTTCCTTCCTGCCTTCTTTCCATCCTTCTTTGGTGATTAGCTTACTTCTGGTTTGGGTTGACAGGTATCCCAGCACAGATCCCCCACACTGAGAAACCTTTTAATTGAGGCCACATGAAATTGAGAGATTTCTTTCTTTCAGTTCTCTTTTCCTTGTGTATATTCTTTCTTTTTTCTAATATTTGAATGAAATTATGACTAAAATGAACATTTTCAGAATGTTCCAGTGTTGTGACGTATGACTGTAGATCTGTGTAAATATGTAAACATGATTTTTCACTCAGTGAACCTCATCTTAACAGCTTTCTCTAGAAGGACAGAAGCGTAAGCGACTGCTGGTTCAGAGTAGTGCCATTATTATCAGTCGTAGCATTATTTCAGCTTTGATGCTTTGGTCAAGTCCCATGAGTGCTGTGCAGTCAATGAAAGGAGTCATCAGCAGGGAGCTGATGAGGTTCCCTGAGATAAGCTGCTCTGTGTTCATGCAACAGCAGTGACAGTCAAAGGCCTCCGTACTGAACCCAGGCTTCAGGTCGTGCGTCAGAAGTGTAATGAATGCAGCATTTTGCATCTATCACCTCGCTCGATTTAACGTGCCTGACAGCATATTTTTCAGATCAGATCAACACTTCTCCTCGGCGGTGTGCGTCGTGCCCTCATAGCACCTCCTTTACCAGAGCAGGTGTCGCTCCAGCAGGTACATTAACGGCACCTATTTTGTCACCTGTTCACACAAACACGTCGTAACGAGCCAAAGACGACATCCGGCTTTACCTGCGTTTTGGCTAACGAGGGGCTGCAAACGAGTTTGTTTCTACAATTGTTTCACTTACCGTAATTGGCCGGCACATTGTATGAAGCTGTGTATTATGAAGCTCGCTCTGCAGAACGAGGCCTATTCACCATGAATGGAGCTGATTGCTATAATAGAGCAGAGAATGCTCCAGCTCCTCAGGAGGCTTTTTGTCCTATTGTGGGACCCTTACAGACTGTACAGTCTGAATGCAGTGACACTAGGAGTCTAATTCACATCTATGAGAGCTGAAAAGCAGCTTTTCATCTCCGATAAAGGAGCCTCTCAGCTAGAGAGGCAGAGAGTGATAGTTTGGGAAATAAAAGTGTGAGTCAGAGCGGTAAGGGTTACATAAATCTACTGCTTGTTTTTATAAAGAATTATGATGTACTTTGATATATATTACCCCTATGTGTCCATCTGTACCTGTCTGCCTGTCTATCTATCTGTTCTTTCTATTAATCTATATCAT
>BRDA01022196.1:0-11981 GCA_036984385.1 Crenuchus spilurus
TTTTATGATTTAATCTACAAACCGGATTCCAAAAAAGTTGGGACACTAAACAAATTGTGAATAAAAACTGCATACAATGATGTGGATGTGCCATCCCTGGGTGACACATACACACATACGGACAATTTTTGAGTACCCAATTCACCTGACCTAAATGTTTTTGGACTGTGGGAGGAAACCGGAGACCCCGGAGGAAACTCATGCAGACACGGGGAGAACATGGAAACTCCGCTCAGATGGGGAATTGAACCCAACACCCCAGCGCTGAGAGGCGAACGTGCTAAGCACTAAGCCACCGTGCCGCCGGATGTGCCAACATCTAATATTGTATTCAGAATAGAACAAAAATCACAGATCAAAAGTTTAAACTGAGAGAATGTATAATTTTAAGGGAAAAATATGTTGTATCAAAATTTCATGGCGTCAACAAATCCCAAAAAAGTTTGGACAAGGCCATTTTTACCACTGTGTGGCATCCCCCCTTCTTATTACAACACTCAACAGAAGTCTGGGGACAGAGGAGACCAGTTTCTCAAGTTTAGAAATAGGAATGCTCTCCCATTCATGTCTAATACAGGCCTCTAACTGTTCAATCATCTTGGGCCTTCTTTGACGCATGTCCTCTTTATGATGCGCCAAATGTTCTCTATAGGTGAAAGATCTGGACTGCAGGCTGGCCATTTCAGTACCCGGAGCTTTTTCCTACGTAGCCATGATGTTGTGATTGCTGCAGAACGTGGTCTGGCATTATCTTGTTGAAAAATGCAGGTCTTCCCTGAAAGAGATGATGTTTAGATGGGAGCATATGTTCTAGAACCTGAACATAGTTCTCTGCATTAATGGTGCCTTTCCAGACATGCAAGCTGCCCATGCAACCCCATACCATCAGTGATGCAGGCTTCTGAACGGAGCGTTGATAACAACTTGGGTTATCCTAGTCCTCTCTGGTCCGGATGACATGGCGTCCCAGTGTTCCATAAAGAACTTCAAATCTTGACTCATCTGACCACAGAAAAGTCTTCCATTTTGCCACACTCCATTTTAAAAGACCCCTGGCCCATTGCAAACATCTGAGCTTGTGGAGCTTGCTTAGAAATGGCTTCCTCTTTGCACTGTAGAGTTTCAGCTGGCAACAGCGGATGGCACGGTGGATTGTGTTCACTGACAATGCTTTCTGTAAGTATTCCTGAAACCATTCTTTTATTTCCTTGACAGTGGGATTCCTGTTTGAGGTGCAGTGACGTTTAAGGGCCCGGAGATCATGAGCATCCAGTAGAGTTTTACAGCCTTGACTCTTATGCACAGTGATTGTTCCAGATTCTCAGAATCAGAAGTTATGCATGGTTGATGATGATAACTTAAAAGTCTTTGCTATTTTACGCTGGGTAACACCATTGTGGTATTGCTGCACTATCTTTCTGTGCAACAATGGTGGAATTGGTGATCCTTTTACCATCTTGGCTCCAGAGAGACACTGACACACTGATAAGCTCTTTTTATACCCAATCATGTTGTCAATTGACCTAATTAGTGTTAATTGGTCTTCCAGCATTTTTCCTTTTTCCAGCCACATATTGCTACTTAATCCAAACTTTTTTTTTGTTTTTTGACACTCTGAAATTTTGAATCAACATATTTCTCCTTTAAAATGTTACATTTACTCAGATTAAACTTTTGTTCTGTCATCTATGTTCTATTACGAATTAAATATTAACATTTGCCATCTCCACATCATTGCACTTTTTTATTCACAATTTGTTTAGGGTCCCAACTTTTTTGGAATCCAGTTTGTATTATGTCTTTCATTTTCTACAGATGCAAGATCAGATATTGTAATCAAAAGAAGAAAATGTTACTTGTGTTCTTTATGATGAAATGCAAAATATCACATGCACAAATAAAAAACAACAGCTGAATATTAATTAACATCTAATTGTAAGAATTTCAGGTCCCCACCCTTTGTCCATCCTCTAACAGAAGTTGGCTTTGTGGAGAGAAAACAGGAAAAAGAGGATGGCAAGAAGTCAGTTCAGAAGAAGAATGCCAGGTTTTGTATTTCCTGCCAAAATAGGTTGCTCGTGGAGTAAATGTAGGTGTTGTGCTTTCTTTGATTATCCTACATTATTGTATTTAATGATAGTAAAAATAATTTAGTAACACTAAAAGAAGGTTTAAGAATAGTACAGTGCTACGTCTTTAAAAAGCAACCCATGTGGTTAGATGCTTTAAATTTTGGGCTAGTTTAGGTTTGTGTAGTGTGGGCTTCTGGCAGACATTGAGCTGGTGAAGATTTTGGGATGTGGCAACCCTGATTAATACGAGAAGGATTCAGGTGTGGATGTAGAAGTAGAACTCTTAAAGCAATGCGGTCATTTTCTTGACAAGATAAGAACAATGAGCTCACCGTAAGAGTTTCTTAATGTTTTCATTTCTTAATGCTTTCATTTCAAAGTTCTCATTTTTAATTAGCTTTGCTCACTCCAGATTTGATGTTTTATAATTTGGTCAATGTTAATTTCATCCATAATATCTCCATATCCATTAGCAGTCATTCAGAGGGTGGACATGAAAGTCCTTCACCCTCATCTAAACACTGAATGGAGACAGTCTAGAGTGAAGGGCCACAATAGCAGCTTTTGCTGGGTGATATTTCTAAAATAACTTCACTGGGGACTATGCTTAACCTGACCACTCACTGCTCCATGTAAGACCAACACATTTCACCAACTTTTTCAGAACTTTGGCTAATGTTATGTAAAGGTTCTCCATGTGTTCGTATCAAGCATTATGTAAATGACAATAATGAAAGTCTAATATTGTACAACATCTTGATTAAAGTTCCCACATTGCAAACTGATCAAGTCACCAAAATTAGAATTTATAAGCCATACTTACAAAGGGAATCTCATGCAGTTTATTAAGTGGGCCCAGCATATCTACACTTCAGCAGCAAAAAAATAATGATTTTTTTATATATTATATGAATGTCAGGTGAAGGGCCTGGAAGGAGTCTCAGATATGTTAGAATGTCATCTTAAAAAGTAGCAAGTAGGAGATGAAAGAATGACTAAAGCACAGTGTAAACTGGAAATTCCACACTAGAAACTGAAGCTTGACTGAGACGCTATAACTGAAGCATCTCTATTAGGAAACTTTTGGAGGACAGTCTAATTCACCTCGTGGTGTTTCTAACATGATGATAATGCTGTAGCTCATGCTTGACAGAAGTTAAACAGCAGGTGGTTTATAGTGTCAATGAACTCATTCTCTGAATACTCTACAATCAGGAGTTATTTTTTTAAGTTAAGACCCCTATAATTAAGATTACCCAATTATCTGATATTATTAGATAAACTAGAAAAGTGCATTTCCTGAAGGAAACGCGGGATATTGTGCATTGCTTACATGGCCCACAAGCAAAGGTATCCCAGTTGGTTTGTAAGGTGATGCTTTGGTATTTGTGGTGGTTGCTATGGCCCCCAAGGCGGTTGCTATGGCCCCCAAGGCAGTTGGTATGGCACCCAAGGTGGTTGCTATTGACCCCAAGGCAATTGCTATGGCACCCAAGGCCGTTGCTATGGCACGCAAGGCCGTTGCTATGGCCCTCAATGCTGTTGCTGTGGTCCCAAAGGCGGTTGCTATGGCACCCAAGGCGGTTGTTATGGCAACCAAAGCGGTTGCTATGGTTCTCAAGGTGGTTGCTATGGGCCTCAAGACGGTTGCTATGGCACCCAAGACAGTTGCTATGGGCCCCAAGGCGGTTGCTATGGGCCCAAGGCGGTTGCTATGGTTTCCAATTTCACATGTCTCTATGTGAAAATGAATGGGAAGAACGAGGGATGAAAAGATGACAAAAAGAGAAGTGCGGGTCAGTATGGCCCTGCACTAGAGCTCTGTTATCTGTCCTGATGGAGTACATGAATATTGGTGGCTGTTGGGACACAGAAACTGTGGCTTGAGTGTATGTGAAAATGAATGGAAGTCAATGGGAGGAACGAGGGAAGAAAAGATGACAAAAAAAGGAGTGCGGGTCAGTATGGTTCTGGACTAGAGTTTTGTTACCTGCCATGATGTAGTATATCAATTTTGGTTGTTGTCGCGCAAATGGAAGCCTGGAATTTGGTATGGCCAAAAATGAATGGAGGTCAATGGGGTGAAAAAGGGATGGCAATAAAACAACAAATAAACGAGTGCGGGTCAAAACAACAGTGAATTTGTGCTCAGGGGCCTGCCCTGATATAGTGTTTCTGAAACGTTGCAAGTCGGTCAAGCAGAAGTACAGTAGATGAGCATGCATTTTTGCTCCCCATTCATTCTCTATGGGAAAAAAATCCCAGATTAAGGAAGTTTTAGGAAAACCGCAAATCCGATCAAAATTCTGTATACGAGCCCGGATCACACAATCGGTCCGAACAATCTGGAGTTGGAACGGTGTCGATATCTCAAAAACTGCAGGACAAGAAGCGTGTCAAAAATCCGGCAGAAGAAAAAGAAGAAGAAGAAGAAGAAGAATATATGAAGAACGAATAACAGTATATTATATAATAACAGTATACAGTTAAGCAATAGAACACGAGAGGGAGTGTGTTATCGCGAATAACATCACGGCTGTGATTTGTCGTAGGCACGAGCCGAAGGCGAGTGCCGTAGATCATAACAGCCATGATGTTATTCGCAATAACACACAACCTCGAGTGTTCTATTGCTTTTATACAAGTTTTTTTTACAAAATAAATGAAAAAAAAAGAAATCAAAGAGCCTTAAGAAATTCATAACGAATATGCTTTAATACAGCCTTCCGCCAAAAAGTAGTTCCACAAGTGTAACTGTAACAGTTCCCTGGCCTGTCTCAAAGGCTACAATACGGCGTATAGTTTATACGGGCTAACACCACGAACGTTAACTTTAAATCAAAATTGGGATTAAGCGAAGATTAAGCGGGGAAAAAAATACAAAATTCAAGGCATGTGTTAAATATAAAAATATCTAAAAAAGTAAGATAATTATTAACTACAAAAGCTGCTGATACTGTAAAGCTCCCCTTTTGTGGTGCGGATAGAGCCATAGAACTGCCTAAGTATTAAATTCGGCTCAGCTTTTCCAACTGTTACCAAATTGACCTTAAAGTCATTTTGTAAGAGCCAGTCCGTAAAGCATTTTGTAGCCCACTTTGTTTGTCGAATTGTATTTTGCTCATTTCGAGCCAGTTCCAGCTCGTTCAGTTGATCTGCCATCACTGTAGTCGACCTAATAGTTTTTGTAGTGTTCGTAGGTTCAGAATTTGATGCAGGTGTGGAGTCACACTCTTCTTCAGAGTCTGTCCAAACTGGTTACAGGTCAAATGTTATTTTAAAGGCATCCATTTGATTAATTTCTGCAGGTTGTATAAGCACAGATACAAAAATGTTTGTGTGTATATGCCGTTACTAGGCAACGCGTCCGCGGAGTGATACAGCTTTAGTGTGAGAAGGCCGTGCTGTTATCACGTATATCAGCACGGCTAGAATACTTCTCAACCAATCAGATTGTGAGGTCAGAACTAACTGTTGTATAATATATAATAATCCACAAGAGCTCAAAGTAGCCAGCAACTTGGTCTCAACAACACTCTAGATCAGTGGCTCAGAACTCCAACACTGATGACACCAAGTAGCCTAGGCTAGTCTACCCTGAGCGTATATAAAACAAAACCGTGAGCTGTCTACATAAAACAGCTTTGTTTTTATATGATCATTTAGAGGGTGAGGCCCGTAATTAAATAAAATATCGGCCCACTGCAAGTAGAGAAAACCCAGAGGAGATTATTAGCATTATAAAGGAAGTATATGGGTGTATCAAATCCTGTGTACTTGCAGCAGTGGTTTTTTGACCGCAAACAAAGAGAGAATGAGTCATTATTTGAATTTTCTCATGCTCTAATGCAGGGGTGTCCAAACTGCGGCCCACTGTCCATTTTTAATTGGCCCACAAGAAATTGTATAAATAGAATAGAATATAGCCAGCACGTCAACGTTTGCTTGAGTGTAGTGCACTTCTTAGTTTTAACACCAGGGGGAGTTGATCAAAGCAGTTGCTCCACCAAAAAGAACAATCACAGACAGGGTTGCCAGGTTCGCGGTTTTATGCCTAATTGGGCTTATTTGAAAAGCCAGTCAATGCACAATGCATAAATTGCCTTATGGGAAAATTAATAATGTAATGAGTAGTCGAATAGCTGCAGTGCAGAGTGAGCACGTTTGATGCTCATGCTCTCCCTTAACAGCTAGATTTTTGTTTTATTTTGGTCACTTGTTTTATTTTGTATGAATGTCACAGCGGTTTGGCAATAAACACCCAGCGCTTCACTACCATCCAGGTGCAGCTCATCCTTATTGGTGGAAAACGAGTGAATTTAAGGGTAATTACCCCATAATGGGTGGAAAGAGAAACTCGCTCTGGCCCTGGAGTTAGTGGCTGTAAACTAACTAAACTAAACTGTCTCGCGACCACGGTTGGGGGGGACGCGACCACGGTCAGGGGGGACAAAATCAGGAAAGGTAACACTGGAGGTCCAACCGAGATACTAAATCCACCCATATTGGTGAGTCACTATCAGCTGTGCTGGATTATTTAAGCTAAAACCGGTGTAAAGAGAGAAAACACCGCTGTGGGTGAGAGAGTGAGCTTCGCAGGGAGCAGCAGTGTGTGTGTGTGCGTGTGACCTTACTGTGAACTCTGCTAGAGAGAGAAAGAGACAAGATGGCTAGCACACAGCAAACAGCTGCACAGAATACCATATGTTCTCTAACTAATTCTACCAACTACTCCAACCCATTTATGTTGCTCACAAATATGAATGAGAATACTCAGTCACAGCTTACATTTGAGAAGCAGACTGAAGCTGACCAGCAGATCCAGCAAAGCTTGGAAAGTGGAATGGCTTCACCAAGCAACAGCAGCTGGGCGTCGCCAATAGTACTGGTACAGAAAAAGGATCAGACTTACCGCCTCTGCATAGACTTCCAAGCGCTTAATGCTCATACAGTGAAGAATGCATATCCTCTCCCACGCATCCAAGACACACTGGAAACATTGTCCACTGCAAGGTGGTTCAGCACCCTTGATTTAGCATCGGTTACTGCCAAGTAGCGTTAACCCCCAGAGCTCGAAAGGCAGCAGCTTTCTGCAGCAGGAAAGGTTTATTCACTTGGAATGTTATGCCGTTTGGTTTGTGCAATGCACCAGCAATGTTCCAGCAACTCATGGATCATGTTCTAGCAGGGCTGCAATGGGAAACTTGTCTGGTGTATCTAGATGATGTCATAGTGCTGTGCAGAGATGTCCCTGAAATGCTCCAATGCCTTTCACAAGTGTTTGACCAATTCCGCCAAGCAAACCTGAAGCTCAAACCAGCCAAATGTTGCCTTTTCCGATGCCAGGTATCTTATCTGGGTCACATCGTTTCTGAGCAAGGCATTGCCACAGATCCACAAAAGATCCAAAAAGTCCAACAGTGGCCACAGCCGATGAGTGTGTCAGAAGTCTGGCAGTTTGTGGGACTGGCTGCATACTACCGGCGATTTGTGGAGAACTTTGCAGCTGTGGCCACACCTGGGAGCCTGAGGGTCAACTAACACGATGGCTCAAAAAACTGGCTGAGTTTGACTTCAAGGTTGTGCATCGACCTGGACACCATCATTACAATGCTGATGTATTGTCACAGAGACCATGTCGGACCACCTGTCCCTGCAACCTGACAGATCCTGCTGAGGAAGGTAAAAAGTTTTGCCATCAAGGAGTGCAGTGTAACCTTGAGACCTGCGTAGCACAGACCACTGATAAGGTTACTTCTGTGGTGCTCAGTGCAGTGGGGGTGGAGGACCATTCAGGCTCTTTGGAACGATCACCTGACACTAGCTGAAGGGAGGAAGCAGAACATCATAATTGGGAGGATAACACCTCTGCAGTAGCCAAGATACATGTTGTTAACATTCAAACAGATGTTTTCTTTCGTGGCTGGAGTCTGGAGGAACTATGCACAGCACAGATGGAGGACTCTGATATCGCCTCAATCTTTAGGTGGTTGGAGGAAGAGGGTGAGCGGGTAGATGTGCCACCTTTTGGGCCTGCGAACAAAGCCTACTGGAGCCAGTGGAGGAGATTTTATCTATGAGATAGTGTAGTCCTAAGGCGTTTTTACTCTGCCAATGATGCTATGTTCTTTCCTCAGATCCTTCCAACACGAGTTCTCATGCATGATGTCATGAAGCAGATGCATGATGGTCCTGTAGGTGGTCATTTTGGTGCAGAACTGACTTTGGCAAACACAGTATTATTGGTACCAAATGAAGGAGGACGTTTCTTTTTGGTGCCGCACCTGCACCAGCTGTGCTGCCAAGTCAGTGGGTTTTAGACTGACTTTGGGCTGGATATTTATGCTGGACCTGGCAGCACTGATCACAAGAAATGTACCCAAAGTTACTAAACATGGCAGAACCAAAGAAGCAAAATTTAGAGAGTGAGTGCAGAAAATTTCAGACATGGTGGGAGAGTGAATATTTCTAATATATCTCATCTGATGCAGATTTGCTCCTTGATCAAGTGACATTTGTCCTGATTTTTGGCACGAGTGGCGTCGGATCAGCGCCGCAGTTGGATGGCCCGATTTACATACCCAGTGCAGCTGATACTCACCAGAATAATTTACTAAAATTATATGTGCTCCTGTTATTAAGTCCAGTTCAGTCTGTTAATGTTCATAACCATTTCAAACGAACATTAATAGATGTGTTGCTAAGCCTAATAACTTAAATAACAAGCTTGAAATGTACCCGTCCCATTTTCCCCTTTATTGTTCTTTCTCTGTACTGTAAATCTTCTGTCTGAGAAGAAATCTGAGGCTGCTGTTCTGAGAATGAGCTACCAAAGCTTTTTCTGAATAAATCAATAAAGATCCATTTATGGAAAGCTGTGATGAAGGCAGTTTTGTCTTTAATTATATTTAACAATATAACATATTTGACCATTTTTTAATGATTTTTCTAACTTTAATTCACTAAAGTTAAGGCTATATACCTAATTTCTAGTAAGTGGCCCAGCCCCTATGTATGTGGCCCTCAGTGAAAAAAGTTTGGACACCCCTGCTCTAATGGAACTCATGGACAAAGTAAAGCAGTGTAAGAGTGATGCTATCCCAAATTCTTGTGAAGTTTTGAGGGACCAGTTTTGTGAAAATGTTAGAGACCACACTCTACGTAGAGAGCTTAAAAGACTTGTACGGGAGGACGGGGAACTTTGTCTGCTGTTTTCTTTGTTTTTCTCTGTTTTCTCTGTTTTTCTGCTGTTTTTACTTTTCTTTTTGTGTTTTGTTTTATAGCCATTTTCTGGTTTTATGCTTTTTTTTGTGTTTTATATTTATTTTATTCGGCCACAACAAATTTTAGAGCATTATAGTCTGTTTTATGTAGACTGCTCAGGGTTTTGTTTTATAACGCTCAGGGTAGACTAGCCTAGGCTACTTGGTGTCATCAGTGTTGGAGTTCTGAGCCACTGATCTAGAGTGTTGTTGAGACCAATGTAGTGGAACATCAATAAGTATTTTTATACACATTAATATTCAACAGCATAATTGGGGAAACTACATTAATTAATTGAAATTTTAGGTGGAGTGATTGGACTCATCTCCATACGGTGGATGTTCCCATTTTGGGATTAATGACCCACTCATTAATTTCAAAATATGATGGCGTTTCCCCTTTGTGTGGGAACTTGATCGGAATTTCAGAGCTCAATAAATTATTTTACAAACACACAACTTAAATTTAATTAAGAAAACAATGTTTAATAAAAATTATAACAAACATAACACATAACAAAACACTCATAACAACACTATCATTTCAAAACAGATTAAGCAGGTGAAACCCATCTGTAGCTTGAAAGGCTAATGAAGTTAAGATAGATAGATAGATACTTTATTGATCCCCGAGGGAAAATTCAGGTGAACTTGGACATATAGACAGATGTGACTGAGAGATGATCTAAACCTAATTTAAGTTATGGAACATGGCTGATTTATCAAAGGAACACATGAGGCACCAATTCTGAACATAATCGAACGGCTTACTGTTATGGCACTCCGGCCTCGTGGTCACGGAGGACAGGGTCTTTCATCGCAGGCTTCTGTTTTGCCTCTTCCGATGTCTCATGGCTTTCCCTGGTGTGTCCGTCTGCTCACACGAAGTGGTGACTAGGTGAGTGCTCTTGTGAGGACTTTTCACTCAATCTAGCTACTCTTCAGAGGGTTTTCCATCATAACGGTCAAGCGTGAATTGCGATCCACACCGCTGCTACTGGATCCAGCGAGGGGAGGCTGAACAGGCCGTCATTGTTCAGAACAGGCTCCGAGTGTTCGTGCTCGGATATATCTAGATATTAGCTAAGTCCTTATACTGGGTATTACTTTCAAGCTAAGAAAGACTTCACCAACATTGAGTGGTAACTTGAAGTTTAACTGCTGTTGCAAAACAATAAACATGTAACATAAACTGCGTGATCGCTGGGCTATGAGACACTCAGCGAAGCACGGTACTTAAGCGTGGTTGCTAGGTTGAGCGAGCTTCTTTTCTGAGATTATCCATGAAGGATAGGTGTTAAAAGTCTCTGATGAAATGTGAGCTCAAGTCTGTTGTGATGTTCTGCAGCTGCTCAATGATGTCATCTGGGCTGAGCTTGGCCGCGGCGGTGTTGTTGTTCTTTCTTGAGCTGAGCTGAGCTTTTGCAGCTCACATGTGCTTTTAAAGAGAGGCTTAAAGTCCCACCTTCAGGATTCAGATCAACTCTGGTTGGTTGTCTCCGCATTCCATGGGCGTTTCATATCGCACCACGTGGGGGTGGGTGCATCAGACTCTAGCCTTCTTAATTTGATATAAACCCTTTTTGTATCAAAACCTATTGTACATAGAAGTTTAATCTTTTGAGGAAATTAATTGCTTAGCACGGTATCATGCTGGCATGTAGAGTGGGCAGATTAATACTTGCCTAGGGATATTAATACACAACCAATTTCTTGATAAATACAAACAAGGTAACATTTAACTTGTAATAGACCTCGAGGCTTGTTAGAATACAATATCAAAGTAACCCATCTTCTTGATTATGGTCTCAGTTGATGAAAAAGAAGTTACATTTACTTGTTAATATACATACTTTATTAACAACAAATGTGAAAGTATACATTTTTTACCATGTTACTAGTTAATAAAGACGAAACCATGTTTACATACATAGGTTAAGTGGTGCATATGAGTACTGTGGATTTATAAGCATCAGACAGTATAAATCATATTGTATAGATACCCAAACTCATTGTAGAAACGTATGCTTTCTCTGAGTGTGAAGTTGAATTGTTGGGACCTCGGCCGTCCCAAAAGGGGGACTGTTGGTCCATGTATGGCATGTTCTTATACCTGAAGCTCTGTAGATGTCCTGCAAGTTTCATGAAATCAAATAATTTCCTCTACTGCCTATACTACACCAAGATGCTGGCTACTTTGAGCATGTCATGTCATGTCATACGCCGTCATCGCTTCGCGATGGTAGGCTGCACAGACGAGTCACTTCTCTCCAATGCCATCTGTCTCTGGTTGCTTGTAGCAGGCTAGCACCTGATAATCCAGTCCACATCTTGATGTTATCCATCCAGGTTATTCTTGGTCTTCCATGTCTTCTGACTCCCTCCACAAGTCCAGTCATAACACTTCCTTCAATGCTCTCATGTGCATGCCTCATCACATGACCAAAGTAACGTAACTTGCGGGTTTTAATGTGCATCAGTAACTCCTTTTGAGTTCTAGCCATCTCATAGACTTGCTCAGTGGTCATCATCTTCATCCATGAGATCTTCAGCAACTTCCTTATGCACTTGTTCTCAAAAGCATGAATATGTCTTTCTTCCTCTTTCTTCAAAATCCAGGCTTCACATCCATATGTAGCTACTGGCC
>BRDA01022210.1:7187-19851 GCA_036984385.1 Crenuchus spilurus
GTTCCTGCGAAATGTTAGTTGTGTGAGGTAAATGTGTTGAGTGTGTGTAAATGGAGTGTGTTGATTGTAAAGCGTCCTTGGGTATCTAGAAAGGCGCTATATAAGTGTAACGTTCCTTCCTTCCTTCCAGAATGATTTCCATTATTCTCTTATAAAAATAATACATATAATTCCTACAAGAGCTGAAAAACAAAGATTTTTAAAACTGACGGCACTGAAAAGTGATACTGTTAACTCTGCGTGTGTATTTAAATGACCCATATCATGGAAAAATAACATTCCCATGTAATATATCAACATGGCTGGAGTTTCAGCTGCAAAAATTTATGAAACACCACAAAAACATTGAATTTATAAAACCAACATCATAGCAGTCCAGCTTCAACTTGTCTTTACAGTGTTACAGTTTTATTAAACCCAACTTGCACAACGACTCTAACAGCTCATAGGACCTCATTTACTTTCCTGCATGATTCGTCTTAGTTCACAGCTTATAAACTGTTACAGACAGTTAGTGTTTGAAAGAGAAGAGCTCAGTGTTGTTGTGCGGTGAAGGAAAGTCCGCAGTAATGCCACAGTTCTGCTGTGTCTTTATTCAGGCCTCTCTGCTGCTCATACAGTCAGACTTAATGGACATGAACTCTTGGCCCAGCAGAGGCACGGAAAATCATGAGATTGTTCCATCTCGTGACAGATGGACATTCGCTCTGAGGCTTATTTTGGCCACACACCACATACACACACACACACACACAGTCATATGTATGAATATATGTATGTGTATATAGATAGTATTCACATGGTATCTCTGATTCCATAGCTGACTCCATGGTAGTAGGCAAGTTCATTCAGGAGCTTAGCGTGAGGTTTATTATGACAATCTCAAATAAGTATTGTTTTATTGTAACGCTTTTTGCGAATCGTCATCAAATATAATGTCTGTGGTTGCCGTAACTGATCCAGCACAGGCTGCAGACTTTTTTTCACCAGTAGTGAGGAAGAACAAAAGAGACCAGACCAGAAAGCTTATCATCTCAATAATAATAATAATAATAATAATAATAAAATAGTACGTAAATAACTACATTTTATTTTTGTAGCACATTTAAACCCAAAGTACTTTACATAAAAGACACACAACTCCTCCAGTCACCACTTACGCAATACAAAGAGACATATATTAAAACAGACATCAGTCCCATCAGAAATAAGTTTTGAGCTTATATTTAAAACAGTTAGAGATGAGGCAAGTCTAATTATGTCTTAAATATGAATAATGACTTAACTACACATATATGGTTGTTACTTGAGTTCAGTTTTTTGTTGCTGTTCACAGCTCTGTTGAAGGTTAATAAGAAAACACTCCCGCTCTGAGCGTTATGAATAAACTACCTGTATTTTATCAGCAGTGCCTTCTAGTGATGAACAACTCCACTGGTTCTTGTCAAGAATAATAAAAATAAATAAATAAATAATGTTGTTGTTGTTGTTGTTGTTGTTGTTGTTGTTACAGCAAAGGTTGAATAGTTTTGAATAGTTTAGGTTTGGTGGTTAGCACAGTCACCTTTCAGCACTAAGATCTTGAGTTCATCTGGGTGGAGTTCACAGTCTAACAACATGGAGGTCAGGTGAATTGGATACTCTAAATTATCCTTGTACAAGTGTGTATATATGTATGTGGCCAGCAATGGTTAGGCACCCTGCCCTGGTTTTAGTGGACATAGTGTAATGCCCTGCCCAGGATTAAACAGCAGATAATGGATGGATTACAAAGCTTTTCATAATAATATTGTCCAAAAATATTCACTTATAATTATGTGGTAGGAGCTACAACAATTATAGCAAAATAGCAACTAATGCATAATAATAATAACAACAACATCAACAATATTAATAATAATAATAATTACTATTATTATTATAAATGTATATTCCAAATATTGTCACTAATCGTAATGTGGGATGTTTTGTTAGCTGACATAAAAATAGAATACAAATTAATAATAGATAATGAATATAATAATAACAATGATGACAATATTCATTGCTATTATTATTATTATTATTATTATTATTATTATTATTATTATTATTATATGTGATTTATATGACATGCATAAGCGTATAAGGTTTATAATCTAAAATATAAATCATTACATGTTAAAGGTTATGTTTTAGGTTTGTGAAGATTTTGACTGAACAGCACCAACCAATAACCTAATGTCAGTCTCTCTACTATAAACTATAAAACAACATGATGGTTATTGATATTGATTATTGATAGCAGCTACAGGTAGTTGAGTTATTTAGCATTGCCTTTAAATGACCTGTTTATGCTGTTACCCACAACTCTCTCTCAAATCAGTCAGTAATACTATCCATTACCTAATGTTACATTAATTAAATAATAATAATAATAATAATAATAATAATAATAATAATAATAATATAATTATTATTATTATTACTTTACATAAAATGATTTAGCAAACTGTACTTGCTCAGGAGGCTGCTGTCATTCAGAGTGCAGGGACCACTCCTGAGAACCTTTTATGATACAGTCGTGACATCAGCCATATTTTCAAGAAAAAGTAATATATGTATAGTTGTAGTTTCAGTGTTCATCCACTAGATGGCTGTATTTAAACACTGTGAATCAGAGTCAGAGTGTTTTAATAAAAATACAGCCACATGTCAGTACATAATCAATATCACCTATCAGTAATAGGAATCAATTATCTATTTACATCTGTTTCAATACTCAATAACCAATTTTTAAAAAATTAAAGCAAAACACAACAGTCTTAAAATAATGTTCTACTCAGACATTATATTTAATAATCTTTTATGACTTTTCTAAATGTAATCAATCAGAATCCAGATTTTGCTTATTCATTTACTCAACAGTCACCTAAGAGCCATGTCACAGTACATCAACAAAACGTCTTTAAATCCAGACTTTGATGTCTCAGAGACTAGTCCATGGGCAAGACAAGTTTTGGTGACTATTGAGTTCTATTGTTTATCAGTGTTAGCCTCACAGTGCTACAACCCAAATATGTATTGGATGATTGTGAATACCAGCCCTAAATACCATCTGAAGGCATAAATTCACATTAACAAGTGTGTGAGACCTTATACAAGACCTGGATGTGGTCGAGATAAATGTTGGGTGTGTAGTTTCTATGAAAATGACTGACAAACAGTTCCCAATATTTCCACTACTAATGATCCACAGTCAGAACCTACTGGCCTTGCACTACCTCAAAGAACCAGAAGGGGTCACAGGAAGTTGCAACACATCATACACTGGTTGTGATGTGTCCATGTACTGATATCAACGACAATTTAGAATCATTCTACTAATGATGTATTGGTCAAACTTGCTCTACACACACATGCACAGAACCACCACAGAGCAGATGTATGATTCCCAGTGACACTGTTGTGATAGTGGTGTGGTTGTGGTGTGTTAGTGTGTGTGGATCAGACACAGAAGAGCTGCAGATGTTTTTAAACACCTCAGTATCACTGCTGGAGTGAAACTAGTGCACCAACCAGCCAACCAGTGAAGGACTAGAGGACCAACACAAACTGTGCAGCAACAGATGAGCTGCTGTCTCTGACTTTACATCTACAAGGTGGAGCAACAAGGTAGGTGTGTGTAATAGAGTGAACAGTGAGTGAACACAGTGTTTAACATCTCCAGCAGCTCACACACTAACACACCACCACCACATCAGTGTCAACGAGAATGATCCACCTGCTCTGTGGGGGTCCTGATAATTGAAGAACAGGGTGAACAAAGTATACAGAGAATCAGATGGACTACAGTCTGTAACTGTAGAACTACAAAATGCACCTATATGGTCAGTGGAGCTAAAAATAGAGAATGAGTGTGTATATATGTTAGTAGAGTGTGTGTGTGTGCATGAGAAAGAGTGAAGAAAGTGAAGAGAGAACAGCTCATAGTGTTAAAATGTGAGAGGTGTAAGTCACAGCAAAGATCTTGTGATGTACAAAGTAGAGAATGGGTGATGGATGACTCACACATTAACAGCTCTTAATCTGTGGAGAGAACAATTTCACACACACACACACACACACACACACACACACACACACACACACACACACACACACACACACACACACACCAAACACAACAATAAAAAGAACAATGGGTACTACTATATTTGGGAGGCATTCCCTTTACTCATTTAAC
Source organism: Crenuchus spilurus (assembly GCA_036984385.1). Lineage (NCBI taxonomy): Eukaryota > Metazoa > Chordata > Actinopteri > Characiformes > Crenuchidae > Crenuchus > Crenuchus spilurus. Next base: position 11,413 of record BRDA01022210.1, read on the forward strand.
ACTGCAGTCTTATTCCTAAACCTAACCTCAGCAACTAAAAGGGTCTTAAACCTAAACCTAACCTCAGCAACTAAAAGGGTCTTAAACCTAAACCTAACCTCAGCAATTAAAAGGGTCTTAAACCTAAACCTTAACCTCAGTATCCAAAAGAAAGCCTTACACCTAAACCTAATTTTAGCCTCAATAATAAAAGTTAGTCTTTAGCTTTTTATTTGTACATAAATATTTGATTTTGTTGTAAAACTGCACATGTTCTTATGGGGACCAGCAGCCATTCCTACTTCTACAGATTTTTCCTGTATTCATATCATTATGAGGACATTTGGTCCCCACAAAGAGATAAATACCTAGAACACCCCCCATAGACACACCAGCTGTCTTTCAAATGAATCACTCCATATTTATGACACAGGCTGACATTGTGATGCTACCCATGTACTCTCTCTCTCTCTCTCTCTCTCTCTCACACACACACACACACACACACACACACACACACCTCACATGCACGCACACATGACTAAGTTCTAACAAGGACACAACGTTCAAAGTGAGAACTTTATCAAAAAGATCTCAAAAACATCATCTGAGACACACACACACACACACACACACACACACACACACACACACACACAAAGCTTCTGGAGAGCCACCAGGATGTAGCCTATAAGGTACCTAGTCACACAGGACTGCAGTGATAGATGTGCCACTCAGAACTGACTCAGTCCCATGTGACTGTATCAGCCAGATATTCCACTGATCCTGTTTTGGCTGTGGCAGGAAAATGAAAAACATTTAGTTTCTTTCTAGATCACACAGCCAAAGACACATTCATCATCCCTCTGAGGAGGCCATAAAGACAAGATGAAAGAGTGTCCTGTTTCAGTGCAGACTGCAGAGAGAAGTGTAAGAACAATGCTCTTATAACAGCTGACAACTGAGTATGCAACTTTTATAAATAACTATACCAATGCAGTCATAACAGAACATTATGACCACCCCTGGTGTGACTTCACACATAATGTGTAAATAAGTGAGCACACCAGTCAGTTGTAGCAGAGTGTAAAACCATTATCATGGACAAAAAAAACTTGGTGTGTTCTAGGGACGCTTTAGTGAAGATGTACTGAGAATGGGCTTCTCATACATTGAGTGCCTCCCAATTGCATAACAGTGGTGCCCCATGGGTCATTAATGTAAGAGAGGAACATGGACTCTGACAAGTGGTACAGAGCAATCAACACACCACAGTGGACCAGTTAACCTGAACCTGAATTAACAATAAAGTGTCAAAGATCACCACTGAGCCAAATGTGAGCCATTATTAAGTAGGTGGTCATAATGTTCTAATATGACTGTATACTCTAGTCCTAAATTTCTATAACACAGTACAGAGGTTAAAACATATTTAATCGTATTATATCATTTATTAAGTCCCATCAAGTCCATTCTGACTCCTGGTAACTATATGAATGGTGTTTTTGCTGAACATTGTGTCTTCTGTTTGAGTCTTCAGGCTTGTTTATGTTTCCTCTGATTGCATCCATCCATCTGGTTGCTGGTCCAACTGTTTCAGCATCACTGTCTTCTCAAGTCAACTGGTTTTTCTCATAATGTGTCCAAAATAAGAGATTTTTTTAATAGTTTGGTTGTCTGGGCTTTGATTTGGTCCAGGATTCATTTGTCTGTCAAGGTCATCGATATTCTTCCTGTCCTGTTTTTAATTACAACCACAAAGAAGCACAGAGGAGACCATGTCTGGAACTATTGTGGTCTTGGTATGAAGAGACAAAAGGTTACATTTGAAGATTAAGTATTATACAGTACCAGGATTGTTGCGTCTAAGCTGATTATATGTACATGTTGAGCATTGTGGAATATCAGGCTGATCTAATCAGATTTTTGTTTTACAGTAAAATCACTGTTGAAAAGGCATTCAGGTGACATGGTTATTATTTTTGTATAACCTATGACAACACAGTGCCACATCAAAAAATCTTGAAAATGTTCATTTTTGTTCAAAATTAAATTAAAAAAGGTAAACTTAACCATTTGTCTCTTCAAAAACTACAGTAGTTCTCTATGCTTCTATAGTTAGACAATAAAAAATCAGGACAGGAGGAATATTAATGTTTGAGCTTCATTGCTGGAGACTTTTGAGAGAACCTTGGACAGATAATGTGATCATGGACTGAATCAAACCCAGATAACCAAACTGTAAATTTTTTGTTTTGGACACATTATGAGAAGAACCAGTTCAGTTGAAAAGACAGTGGTGCTGGAACAGATGAAGGTAAGAGGAAGAGGAGCAGGAACAAGATGGATGGATACAATCAGATGATCATGAATGAGGCATTAAGAAACCTGATGACCCAAACAGAAGACAGGATGTTCTGGAAAAACACCATCCATATGGTCACCAGGAGTCAGTATTGAGTTGACAGAACTTAATAATAATTTCAGTTTTATTGCAGAATAATTATTATATATATTTTTTTTATATCTGCTGCTATTTCGCTTAATTATGAGGAATGCCTCTTGAGCCATGAAGGAGCAACAGTTGAGCAACAGAACTGTCCTCTGGGCAGAGACGCCCCACCACAGAGTGAGAATGAAACTTTTCCTCTGGGGTAAGGTTACAGAGTGATGTGTCTGTGAAAAGCCAATGTTGGCAGAAGACAGATGACTCTCAGCCATGGCATTTCCTTCCGTACCTGAGTTAATAGCCTGTAATCAACAGATTGACATGACTCAGACACTATCCAGCACACACAGTTCTTATTTTCACCTCTTCAATGTGAAGAAGCAGATGATGGGGGTGTTTAAAAGTACAAACTTCACTGACATGAAGACAGTTCTGTCCTATGAGCACTGTAAACTGTACAAGAACTAAAAGTATCAGCAATCAGTTCTATACTCAAACTAGAAATACTTTCAATACTTTCTAATACATTCATTACTGTATATAATAATAGTTTACTATGTTGTATTTTGATGTATATTGTTTTACTGTATTTTGCTGTATTGTACTGTATTTTGTAGTATACAAGTTGTATTTAACTGGATTTTGCTCTATTTTTCTATTTTGCTGTGTTTTACTATATTTCGTTATATTCCACAGTATGTTACTGTATTTTGCTGTATTTTGCTGTATTGTACTGTATGTTGTTGACAGTTGAAGAGTTGCATATAGATTACAGATATTACATTTAAAAAGCATAGACATGTTAGTTAAAGTGTAAAAATGTAGAAATGTGGTTCTATCAAATAAACATTAGATGAGTGTTGATTTTATAGTCAGAGTATTGATTTGGTATTGAGTATCTGATACTACACTTGATATCAGTATCAAAGTCAAAAATCTGGTATTGTGACGACTGTCTACATTTGGCTTTGAAATACATTTTCTGGCACAAATACAAACTCCTCTGGCTGATAAGCTGATTCAGTGTTCATGAATGTGAATAATAAGACTGAGTGTCGCTTGTTGTGCTTCACTACAGAATGACTCCCACATCTCGTTTAGCACTGTCAGGTTCAATAGTTCATTTTGACTGATTGGAAAATAATGTCAGAAACCTCTTCCCTCCTCCAGAGAGGAGACTTTGAGAGCTCCATTTCCTGAAACTGATGCCATGGAACACCCATCAAACAAACTAACCAGCATTCAGTCAGGATGACATTGTTGTTTTCTTCATTCCTTCCTACAGAATACATTTTGTGGCTATGAGGTGTAAAGAGCAATATTCAAGTCCTCCAAATGTAGCCAAAACATGTTTGTCTAAGGAGTTTTAACACTGTCATACAGCCAGAAACCACACAAGCAAGTCACCAAAGGGGGTTCCACTGATTCTGCACAATAACGTTTGCTTAAATTAACTGAGAGGCGAAGATACTCACAGTGATTTGGTTACTCTAGAAACTTCCAGAGTGAGAGTTGTTCACAGTGGTGGTGATAGGAAGCAGACAGCTGAAGAATTTTATAAAAAAGCCTTTAAAAGCTGCCTCACATAAAGTTGTGACCTAAAATGGACATGAACACATTGTATTGTGCCTGACATTGCATAGTTCAAACATAGATTTTTTTTTCTTTTGAAAAAGGTTTTTATTGCCACCATACATAAAATAAATACATAAATAAGTAAAACACAAACAAAAAATTGCTGAGACTGGAATTCCAACCAGCACCACGTGAACAAAAAGCATTGTGCTGTTTTAGGGTAGCCCTAAAACAATAAGATGAACTAAAGGGGGAGAAGTGAGGGAGTGGCCAAATTGGATTGTTTTGGGAAAGAACAGAATCTTGCCAGGAGGTGGGGGCTTATTGGCAGTCTCCTTGTGGGCAACACCCACGTGACAGAAAGATGAGGAAAGTCTCTAAAGATTGTTTAAACAGGTGGGGCTAAAACCCTTGGGAAAAAATCCCCTGATTTTAAGCAATATCTGACTTGTTTAGGCAAAGTTAATGACTCCATGCTAACACACTATTGCTGTGGGCAATAACAGCGGATGACTGGTGCTAGCAAATCAGGGAAAAGCGAATAGGCCAGTCACAGCTGCAAGCAATGTTAGCTGATGACTTGCATTAGTGAGTCAGGACAGATATGCTTGCCAGGAATGGAAAGCCACACATCTGAGAATTATGCAGCAATTTTGAAAATTCAATATAATTTCCCCAGATCAACTCAGCTCACAATTTATATACATTTTGCAGGATGCTAATTGGTACCCATAAAATATTGTTTTTAGCTACATTAGTCTCATAACTCCCTTACAAAACTAAAGAAACACAGATGTGCTCATTGGTTGAGTTCATTCAGTATATAGAGCAAATGGCAGAAATGGGATTATTTGGCAGGTATTTGCATAAAGCATGCAAAAATTCCTAAACAACAACTATAAGCAGTTCCATTAATTCTTCATCCATTTATCACATTTATGAATACATACCAGTGCTATGTTTGTAGTAACCTCCAGCTGTGATTAGATGATAATGGTCAGACATTAGATGAGCAGTAGGAGACCTGAACCTAGTCTAAATAGGGCTGCAACAGAGGGAACAGCTGCACCCTGCAAAACTGCAAAGGAAGTGACCGAATGTAGGCGACAGAGACCACAGGCAACTGCTTTATCAAAATGACCACGAATCACAACTCTGCTTTGAAGTAGTAGTCTGTACAAGAGCACATAAACTAACTAGATATATTTTCAGTGCTGTTAATGTGACTGCATATGGCTTTTAAAAAGAGACTGTGTGAGGTGGTAGATGTGGAGTCATTTTGTTATGTGTAGGTCTGACTTCTGCTGGTAACTAGAATGACTTGCCTTTGAAGAAAAAAGGGAAAAAAGTTCAAAAAAAGTTTTTTTTCTTCCCATTTCATGCCTGATTTTTTTCCACAGATTGTGTGTTGCTTGACCACAGGAAGACTTCCATGTATCCCTGCATCCCCAGTAGGGTTTATGCCACTCAGGGGAGCTGAGCTGGTCTGCCAGTACTGCCTGTAAATCCATAGGTCCTTGCCTGGGAACTGGGAACTGTTCTAGTTCAAACCCTTTATATGTTTAACAATATTTGAGTGAGGAAGCCAACGGCAACAGTGACAAGGAAAAACTCCCTCAGAGCTGGAGGAAGAGCCCTTGGGAGGAACCGGATTCACATGGGGGACCCATACTCCTCTGGCCAACTAATTAAGTTCTTGATAAATCACATAATCCTATGATGCTCTGATATGGTGGCAGTAGTGAAACAGGAATGATGATGATAATAATGGTAATATTGGTAGCAGTCAGGAAAAGCCCATATAAACTTAAATATTGTCAGTGGTGTAGGGCACCTGGAGCAGGTCACAGTAGTTGGTTGTTGGTGGGCAGCTGCTCACAGTGCACTGTGCTTTCTGTATCTAACTAAGTTCAATGGGTTAAATTGTTTTTTAGCTTTCATTGTTTTCCCTATTTATTTTGCCACCTTCTCTGTCTGTACATGAAATCCAAACCAGTTGAATTTTAGTTCTGGGTTTTTTCTCTAAAATGAGACTACTATCAAGAGGGAGGTCACCACAACATCCCCTCCATCTGGATAGCTGGCCATAGTGTGAAGGGAGTAGCTAAATTTGCAGGTGTATGGAAGAACATCATCATGTGGGTCTACCAGTATTTTACCAGCCGTGGTAAAAATCCCAGTCAACAGGAAACTCTCCTGAGAATTATGGCCAAAAGTCCAAACTGATGGACAGGGACAAAGCGAATGTGAATGAAATTTGCTTTATTTGCAGGTAAGGACTGCTTCTAGGAGACAATACAGGTAGCACACAACCAATTTCTGAGATAACACTCTACAGGTAACTGCGTACCATTAACATATGGAGTAGAGTGGCACAGCGGCCATTGTTCACTTCTGCTTACAAACTTGCCTGGTTACAGTGGCTGGAGACACAAAAATGGGCCTGTTCATGACTAAATGTGTTATCTGGTCAGATGAGTGTGGTTTCTCAGTGTGTGAATAATTCTAGGTGTTGTGTTCATTGTAGACTCCGCGACCCGGCCTCGGATAATGCGGTTGATAATGGATGGATGGATGGATGGTGTTCATTGTAGACCTCAGGAAGCATTCAATGAGGATTGTGTACAAGCTGGAGGAGGCTCTGTGATGCTCTGGGGTGTTTTAATTATGTAGAAGTGGGTACTTTGTTTGAGGTGAGAGTAAAATGTCTACACTGAGCTGCTGAACAATTAGGTTTTCTTTTTGCTCGTCATCTTACTGAGGAATATAACATTCCTTTCCCTGTATTCCAAGATGGCAGTTCTAGCAAATGTGACTGAATGGCATAATGAACATTTGGGAGTGTTCAAACATCTGGACCCACACAATTCCTAGATTGAATCCTTTTGAAAACTTGTAGGATGACCTGGAACAATGAATAACATGGCAGGGAAGGCATCTACAAGATCAAGCCAAATTGTGCAATTCGTTGATGCAACAGTGGTTGAATATTGATGTCACCTACGTCCAAAAACTTGTGCATTGACCAATTGCTTGCATACAGATGACCTCTGTTGGGGGTTGGGTGTCTTACTCAAGGGCACCTCAGCCATGTCCTGCCAGGGGATCAAACCAGCAACCTTCTGGTAACAAGACTGGATCTTTAACCATCAGGCCACAGCTGCCTCCCAGGTACATTTAGGTATGTTTCAGTCACAGGTGACTCCCTTGAGCTTATGTTATATATATTGAACCCAACTTGGACTATTTACCTAGTTAATCTGAGTGAACAAAGCAAGTTTAAAAGGGTTCATCTGATGATTTGTTGGTTTAGTTGCCCACATCAGAGCTGAAACAGTGGACAGTTTAAATGGTACTAATGGTGTTCTGTGGCTCGGCTGTTTGGATTTGGCTACCTGGTGAGTGTGGGGTAGTGGGTTGCTATGGCAAGGCTGCAGCACTGCTATTGTCTGGCAGGTTTTTGATGTGCGGCTGAGCTTTGTTTCGCTCTGTTGCCTAAATAAAAGAACAGACCAGCTGGGGCAGATGTGTGTGGAGCCATAACACAGCTTAAGCCCCCAGATTATCTGTACTGTGACACAGCATATATGAGTGTTACCAGCGGATTGCTCCAGCAAAACAATGCATGTCTGAATGCAGTGGCAATATTATCACTTAATTAAATCCCAGTTCTTTGGGAATATTATTAATATTGCCTACATGCATGTTTGTGTGGAAGAGGTTCTGGAAGTGTCTGCTCTGAACGCGATGCAGAGAGCATTGAATGCAAGCTGACATTTATGGCTAATGTTGATGTGGGGTGTGGAGGATGTGATTTTCCACTGGATTTTCTGTCCTTTGAGGGCTTCACTTCATCTCTGCCTGCAGAAATCCCCCCATACCTGAGCCAAGACAGGCCAGGGCAAGACAAATACATTTATAAAGCACAGTTATTCAAAGTGCTTTAAAAATACAGAAGAATTCAATCTAGGATTTAACAAAGAACAAAAATTTAAACCAAAACTCACCTTTTTGTATGACAAAGGCAAATTTATTTATACAACAACATTCATACACTAGTTACTCAAAGTACTTCACAGATTAAGAAATAAAGATAAATGAGCTGAATTTAAATAAATCTACTAGTTTAACAGACTAAAAGTACTACTTTTAAGTACTGTAATACTAATGTATTTATTTTAAGGTATTAGGAGTTTTTGCTGTATTGACTGATCACTCCCTGAAGGAAAATAGAATAGAATGCCTTTATTGTTACTATACACATGTACACATCTATAATGAGATTGAAAGCCACTCTTTTTTACAGTGCAAACATGTACATAATATATACAACATAATATAGATAGATAGATAGATAGATAGATAGATAGATAGATAGATAGATAGATAGATAGATAGATAGATAGATAGATAGATAGATAGATAGATTCATTGAT
>BRDA01022212.1:106-11587 GCA_036984385.1 Crenuchus spilurus
TGTTAGAAAACTTAAAAGTCAAGTAAAACATCCGATAAGGTCTGTCTTACACGTCGACAGAAAAGTCATTGAAATCCTTGTTGTTTAGTGTTGTGTAACTCTCTTGCTTCTGGTACTAAATTTACGAAGTACAAATTTTCTCTTCTGTTTATTTGTTATATTTCATTTTATTTGGTTTATTTTGTATGGTCACTGACTCTAGTAAACGTGGATGTCTTTTGTCCCGTGAAAACTAAAGTTGTGTATTTACTAATCATTCTCCTGTTGTTAAACATTGCTTGGAGTCTCGAGGGACGTTACTGAAAAGACAGCTGCACATTCTGTCTGGAATAGCCTACAAAATGAACTGAAAATTCAAAAGATTGTACATTTAAACAGTTTTAAGACTATGTAAAGACTATGTGAGTTCAGATTGTCTTTGTGTTGGTGTTGTATATGTTTTATGTAAAAATATTTATGTAATTGTTTTGTGTAAATTCTTGTAATTCTGTTTATGACATTCTTGGCCATTTCTGCTTTGTAAAAGAGATCTGTCATCTCAGTGGGAATAACACTATTAAATAATGCTTAAATAGTTCAGAGAAGGCACAGGAGGACATATATCCAGTTTAGCATGACTGAACAGTAATGTTCCTTACTGATGTAGCCGACCTACGTACATGTTTGGTTTGTTGTCATTTTTGAAGGCAGTGGAAAAGTTAGAACCAGCGACTCAATGTCGTCACTACAACATGTAAATTGATTACAAATGTAATTTATTATGAGAGCCATGGTGGCTTAGCACGTGCACCTCTCTGCACTGGGGTCTTGGGGTTGAGTCCCCATCTGGGTGAAGTTTTCATGTTCTCGCTGTGTCTGTGTGGGTTTCCTCCAGGGTCTTTGGTTTCCACCCACAGTCCAGAGATTGCCCAGGTGTGAATGTGTGTATGTGTGTTTGGTTCTCTGTCCTGGCTATGGCTAAAATAGTGGAATACACTGCCCACTGCCCAGTGGAAGGGTATGGGGACTCACCACAGAGATAATAGATGGATGCATGTAACTGACTACATAAAAGTTTAATTTAGTATGTAATTACCAATGTAAATTATCAGTAATGGTCCTATCCCGTTTGGTGCCCTGGGCAAACAGCCTCTCTAGCGCCCAACTCTAAAACGAATGTATGCCTTATCTAAGCAATGCAGTGTTCACTAGGGTGCTTCACTTACCTTATATGGGCTGGGCATGCAGTCTTTGTGCCGCACCTGATGTTGTGGCGCCCTGGGTGGCTGCCCATTTTGCCAATATCAGAAACCACCCCTGTAAACAATATATTTGTGCTAAAATAGTTTAAAAGTAAGCATGGCTTTGCAGTAAAGACTGTATTTGTTGGACAAATTTTGACTTAACTTGTTCTTGGTCTTAACACTAGAATTCCCAAACTGACGAAATTTTTTGTCGTCTCTCTCCCCCGCGTTGGAATGCTGAATCCATTATCCAGCCTTTGTCTGCTGCTCTGCTTCGCTTGTCATGCAAATAAGCGCGTCGTCACACACTTAGTCTCACAGAGACTCCCCCTCAGTTTTACTGAGGATAAGTCCTCTTTCAACAAAGGAAAAAAATATTTATATATAATAATAGAGCAGGAATCATGCTACAGGCTTGCATGCGCGTATTCACACAAACTCAATCTTGACTCAATCTCAACCAGCCACAGTCTTGGATTCAACCAAAGCTGTCTCGACTACAGCACTAATAAAAAGTTTACAAAGCAAACAAAATCAGCTCCAGAGGTCAAAATATGTTTGTTTCATCACGTTTAGTTGTTGGGGACAAATTTCTATGATGAAAATAGAAGTAACTAATCACAATTATGGATAATTTCAATTTCTGTTTGAAAGATACAACTGTATTAAAAAGATCAACCAGACAATGTTCTGAAACCCAAAATCAATGGCTAACATTGACTGACTGAATAGACTGTTTTTAAATGAGAGGTTGCGTGGGAATGAGAACTGACCAAGTAAAGATGAAAACAGTGTGTGTGTGTGGGGGGGTGGGGGGTGGCTGAGTGGCTCAGCAGGTTAAGACGCTGACACTATGACTAGAGGATCACAAATTCGAGTCATGGGCATGCTGTTCACCATTAACAGCCGGAGCCAGAGAGAGCAACAACTGACTGTGCTCTCTCTGGGAGGGTAGATGGCAAATACAATGTCCTCTGGCTCAGACATATACTGATTGGTCCATCAGAGCTGGGGATCCTGCACTTTCCTCTGATTGCATTGTGATGGCTCCATAGTGGTGGTGTATAAGCGGTAATTCGAAAAGAGGCAGTAGCCACTTCACATGCTCTGAGAAGGCTTGTGCTTGTCTTCTCCCTCCTACAGTCAAGGGCATTGCAAAGTGATGGAGAGAGCCCCTAGTGGATGGGATGGGTTAATTGGCAGCTACTACATTGGGAGGGGAAAAATGGGCAAATAGAAATAAAAAAATAAAAGAAAATGTAGGGGAGTTTATAGCTCTGAATACTTTGACATCCCCATGAAAAACAAAAGTACAAGGCACTTTTCATTTTCACACTTTTCATTTTCACATGGCTATTCCACAGAGCAAAACAATATTTTGTACAAATAAAAAAATAAAAGTATGTTATTTTGCTATTAATCTATATAAAGTACATTCAGTGCTGCGCAGCCTGAAGAAAATCTAAAAGCTCACACTATTTGTGTATTCAGTAGTAACAGTGGAGATTTAAGAAATGCTTTATTTATAGTAATTATTAAAGCAATAGAATTCTAAGAAGTATATTAGCACAAATAATATCACAACTCTGATTTGTTTTCTGCAGTATACCATAATACTATATGCAATAATACAATGTTTTGAATATTTTACTTATTTTTGCAAATAAAATAAATAAAGCAGTACAAGGCATGTGGATGATTTCTTCCACCAAAAAATCTCCAGCAGCTGACAGTAAAGTATTTTTGCTACTTGTTCTGTAGAAGGATTTAGATATGGTGGAAAATTTTTGATTACTAACTGCACAGATAAAACGTTCTAACTGGTTGATGATGACAACTAAACTAAAATGAATGTGTTAAGAATAATAACTTTCAAATATGCTTAAAGTACACTCGAGATAAGTTTTCACTGTTTGTGTAGTTGATTGCTCCACTATCCTTTGGGCTCCTTTGCTTAATGGTATCATAGCAGAGCCAATCTAGATGATACGCTACACATGGCTTTCAACGCATGTAAAATAATCCAACTTTCTTAACTAACGGCAAGGGAGGAAAGTTGGCAGTCTGTTTTGGAAGACAGTGTTAAACTTTGTCTTGTGACTTCCAATCATTGTACGGCTCAATGAGTGATATTCACCCTTCCAATGAGAATAAAGCTCACCGTGGCCAACTGTTCTCACGGATCCTCAGCTACAAATTGCAGATGGCACAGTTGGGATTCAAACTGAAATCTCGGTAGTAGGGTGCACCACGGCACTGCTCAGCATACATTCTTCATAATAACTTTATTATCACAAAGCATTTCAACCAGAAAGTAGAACATGTACATTGTTACAGCATTTGTGTTCCTCTATTTCAGAATGTTACCATTTTGGGTTTGTACTTGTGAGCAATGATTTAATTTATGTAGGAATAAAATATAAACAGAAAATGTTTTTTTTTAATCTTTTGACATATGTTGGCCAACTATTTTGCTGTAATATAATTTATCCACATAGAAATTATGTCCTCATTTGAATTAACTAACTCTTTTATTACAGTTTTACATAAATAGGAATCTGACCATGCAGTGAATACACACATATACACACAGTAGTGGGCAGTGAGGAGTGGTGCACCATCATCTGGAGCATCCGGTGAGCAGTTGTCTGGTGCAAGGACATTTCAATCCTGTCTGATTCAAAGGATCAAACCTGTAAACTTTCAGTCCCAAGACTACTTCACTGACCTATAGGCCACATCTGTTTTAATGTTGTAACAAAATTCTTCAGTATAGTACCTTCTTAACTTTAATGTATGTACACAATATGGACAAAAGAAAATCATTCATTGTTTCTTACAAAATTAAGTATATTAAAAAAGTTTATCCTACTTTTGGAGATTTGATTCTCATTCTGTGATGAGCATTAATGAGGATGTTGGACCACCTCAAATCATCACCAGCTCAACCCAAAGGTACTGGATGGAGCATCACCATTCCAGAGAACACAGTTCCACTGCCCCACAGCTCTATGCTGGGGACTTTATACCACTCTAGCCCACAGCTGGCATTAGGCACAGTGCCAATGGGTTCATGTTTAATAGCTCCAGAGAGTCCTATTCTATTGACATTACTTCTCTACAGGGACTAGACAAATGTATGTGTCAGTAATGGGTGTACACTAATATTTGGGCATATTTGTTTTGGTCCATTCACCTTTAAATATCCAGGTAAAGGCACCAACTATTGCTAACAGCATGGCTACAAATGAAAATGATGCTTTTAAAAACCTCTACATCACAGATTTCTCCATCTCTCTCTCTCTCTCTCTCTTTCTCCCTTCTTAAAGACCTGTCAGTCTACATTGGTTTAATTGGCGCTTTGATAGTGTCCAGGTTTGTGAGGTCTGTTATGAGGCAGCTGGAGGGGAGTGCCTGGTCCACCTGCATCAAGCACCAGCCTAAATGCCTGGAGTCCTGCACTCACAGCTGCTGGACTGGTACTGTGTGTGGGCTCCTACAACAATGAAGAGTGCTGCACTTTGGCATAACCACTAAGTGAATTCCATATGTTTTAAGCTGATGAACAAATACATATTTGTTTTTTTACAACATCATGATATTTGCATAAATACAAAAGTTTGCATATGCAAAAGTTTGGGCACACTTGTTTTGTTTAAGTGAAAATAAGTTCCTGTAGCTTCTACATAGAACAAATTTATCCACATTTAACTGTACATTTACTCTTAAATTACTGAATTTAACATTTTGGGAGAAAATAAACTGTAAAATGTACAGAAGTTTGTATAAATATTGTATAATTTTTTTTCCAACTAAGTGTTATTTAGTTTTACTTCAAAAATCAATATAATGTGCAATTAAAAGAAGTATCCAAATTTTTGCATAGAATGGTGTCCTCATGTGTATTAAACATTTTTGTAAAACATAACTTGAAAATGTCAGCTGTCTTTTAGATTGTGTAACAATCTCATAATGAATGAACCAATAGTAATGGTGCAAAAATGACTGAATTAACCAATATAATTTATAGCAAAAAATTAAGATTAAGCAAAAAAAAAAAGTTATTTTTTAATGTGTATAATTTCAGCTTTAAGCAGTAAACATATACAATTTTTGTTTCTGGTGTATTTTATTTTATTGATCCTTACATGGAAGGCTTCCATGTTTTTCCAAAGTTCAGACATTTTCTGTCCTGAAAACACACACACACACAAGGAGAGTTGCCCCTTTGGGAAGCATATCTGTAGCGGCCCCATGTTTGCGTGATTAACTCTTGATGAGGCAGGACTAAGGCCATCTGTAAAAGTTTTAGTCTACACACACACTTCTCGGCACAATTAGACTCAAATCACTTTCACGATGGATGCATTTAAAACAAACGGCAGGAGCGGCTTGTGTGCTTTTGGGCTCTCTAGACTCCCATAATAATTATCTTCAGACTAAATGACCAACAGATGAATCATTAGCACATGTAATGTGTGGTATGTATAGATATATGGCATATAAATAGTCGGAGAATTTACCAAGTGGTCATGTGGTACTGCTGCAGAAGATATTTCTTATTAATTGACATTATTATCAGTATTAGTAGCTGAAATGTAAACAAGACTCTCTTTGTAGGCATTGGGATTTATTTTGTTAGGCTTACACTGAAAGCTACACTAGGTTCCTGTATAGTCTGATCTGTGTCGTAATGTAAAGATCATGTTTAGGTTCAGGGTTCATGAAGTGGATTTCATTGAAATAGACTTAAATTATTCAAGAACTTGCATCTAAAATATCCCCATGGTTTTTCCCTCTGGAAGGTGGAAAATTCCCAAAGTGGAATGTCATGACTTTGGACAGCCACTGGAGGACCAATAAAGGAAGAAAATGGGATTTGTAGTTTTGAGGCACAAACTCATTTTGGCACATTACTGCTCTGGCAGGATATGGTGAGAGAGAGAGAGAGAGAGAGAGAGAGAGAGAGAGAGAGAGAGAGAGAGAGAGAGAGAGAGAGAGAGAGAGAGTAGAGAGAGAGAGTCTAATTGTTAATGAGGTATGATAGTTATGTGGTCATGTTTCTGGTTTGGACTAAACCTCTGTTTCTAGATTCATTCCCCACATGTGTACATGCCCTACTGAACTCACAAATTAACATCATTATTACATCTACTGCATCAAAGAAAGGCAGTTAGCATGTTGGCATGTCAGAGTTAGTTTCTATTGGTGCATGCTTTACTGGTCAGAGAATATTTATCCATACCTTCTCATTAAGTCAATAGAAAAGCTCAATAGGATAGTTATGGCCCTTTTGCATATTAATGACTAATTACCATGGCCGGTGTAATGAGCATAACATGCTACTTCTAATCATCTAAGAAGACTTGCAGTCATGAGCACAGACTCTAGTAGTCGTACATCAGGGAGAGGCCAATATGTTCTCATTAATACTTCATTACACCAAAATTATAAGTAATAAATCTCAGTCCTTGCATGAACACTACTCTATAGGAACAGTTATTAGCTGAGTATGGACATTTTGAGATAATTCATCATTGCAAAACATGAAAACTGTTCAGAGTGAGCACATGCATAGATTAGAGGCCTACAGTATCCATGCTTTTAACACTTTAACATTGAAGATTTTTGCTAATTCCTGCATTCACTGTTAAGGTTTCACTACAAAGTGTCACTGACTGATCAATTTGAAGTATTTTATTTTTGTTATTTCAAGTATTATATGAATGTTTTATGTCAGAGGAATGAAACATTCAAAGGTAAGGCTCACAAATCAAATGGATATCATATTGAAACATAAAATTGACTTTAGCTTATGTTTCTTTACCAGATGCTGATATTTCTTTTTCCAAGTTTTCACTGAGATCTCAATAAAGTCTCATAAATGCTCAGATTTGTCAAAAATAATGTTTACTAAAGACTTAATATGATCTTAACCATTTCTCATTCAAGACAAAGTCTTCTCAGTTTCTATGCTGTGAATAACTATCATAATATTTATCTGAACCAGAACTACCTTATGTCTCTTTTGTCTCATGCTATATCTCCTAAAGAAGTTCTACATTATGTTCCTGACTCATCAAGCAGCAACATTTGTGGAGTCAAATTAAGTTGTTAATAATAATAATAATAATAATAATAATAATAATAATAATAATAATAATAATAATAATAATAATAACAACACTACTTTTACTACTAACAACAACAACAACAACAACTACACATGGACGGCATGGTGGCTTTGCCGTTAGCTTGCTTGCTTCTCAATGCTGAAGTCTTGGGTTTGAGTCCCCATCTGGGTGGAGTTTCCATGTTCTCCCTGTGTCTGCGTGAGATTCCTCCTGTGCCTCTGGCTTCCTCCCACTGTCCAAAAACATGGAGTTCAGGTGAATTGGGTTATCTAAATGGTCTTCGTGTGTCCCCAGCGATTGGAGCCCTGTCTTGGGTTTAGCTATGTTTAATGCCTTGAACTGCAGTGGTTGAAGGGGTGGGGTACTCACAGCAACCTTGACCAGGATCAAACAGAAGAGTAAATTGATGGATAATAATAATAATAATAATAATTAGCTATGTAGTTCCATTGCAAAATTAAAAATACAAACTTCAGACATCAAACATGTCTTGGCCAAGACCACATTTAGTGTAAGAAGTGATTTGTGTCCATTAGACTTTTAAATGTACGTACACTATTGACCCAAACAAGTACTAAATCTATGAAGCTTAAGATAGAGTAACTGGGCTTTTGATAATACAGAAAATGATGGGCTAGTTATGAGTGAACTGTACCTTTGCTTCTATACAGCAGAATGATCTGATCTAACCTGGAAAAAACTCAAATCCAAGAAAAATATTTGTATCTTCCACTTTTGAAATGTCTACAGTATTTCCAGTATTCATTAGACTCTTGATTATAAGCAGCAGCAGCAGCAACATGTGAAGTACAGTTACATTTAGACATTCCCTTATAAACCAAGCCTACCACAGTGATTACATTAGTGCTTGGATTGAATGTAAATAGATTATTTCAATCATGCCATGGCTGGAAATATGAGCCAGGGATTTTCCCGCAGCAATCTTTGTTAAATATCAGTGAATACAGCCTAAACATTGAATCAATCTAAGTAAAGATGCATCTGTAGGACATATTTGACTGTTCCTGAAGTCTTCATTTCTTCTTCTTGTGTAAGGAATATTGTTTTTATTTAGATGGTGAGATTAGCTTGGTTCTGGGGGCCTCCATGAGAGTGTCATGAGGTCATCTCTAAAGGGCGAGAAAATAAAGTGTCTTTTTTTTCATGGTTTGTTTGTTGTTGGTGTGTAACTGGCATGTGTTGAGACGGTAACTATATGTGAGGTCACAACCTTGGTGCCACCAGCAAAGCTATCTGGTTACCGGGACTGCCCCCACCCTTTCCCCCCATCTCACCCCAGATAACCATCTCAGACCCCTCAGCCTCAGCCTTAAAAGCATCCTTCCCATCCACACAAAACAAATAAAATACCACCCCCCTCAACAAAAACCACCATAGAAATAACATGATACACTCTTAAAAGCTGTAATAAGACACACCCACATACATCTGGACCACCTCTGCTCAATGGACTGGAAAAAGCAGCCCAAGCCTGTCGTCACAGATAGGCTTTTAAAAGCAATCAAGAGGCCAGTGGTGAACTGCAGCAAACACAGAAAACATCTCCTCACCCTGAATCTGGTCCACGGCCCACGCTCCGTCAGCCCCAATCAGCAGGCGTTTCATCTACCGCTGGCAACGTCTGCTGTGATGCAGGGGTGGGATGGTTTTTCTGCCGGACGCTGTTTGTGAGATGGGCAAAGCCAACAGGAAATGGCTGTTTCATGGTTATGCTAACCCTAAAGAGAGGGGGACTGACAGGCCGTTTGGTGGGCACTCTCTTTCTCAGACTGCCGGTGGAAATTGGAGTCAAGAAGCATTAGAGAGAGAGAGAGAGAGAGAGAGAGAGAGAGAGAAAGAGAGAGAGAGAGCACAAACACATTGTTGGCAGATCTAAAGCTTATTTTTAGCACTTGGCAATTAAACAATCTTATACATTTTATAATGAATGTGTCAATATAAGTGATCCAGATTGATTGTACATTTATATTACAAATTCAAATATATCAATTAAACAATGTAACTTTGCAATCTTCTTACGCTAATGTATAAGTAAATGCATCCTATCAGTAGAAAGAGGTCTGCGAGTAGGAGGGCCTTATGCTTTGGACACACTGATAGTATCTGGGCATATTTTCTGATGAAGTATACGTTCTAGGATTTGGAATTTTGGGGACTTTTTGTTGCAGAGTGAAAAGATTCCTACCAAAGCAATCTGTTTTTACATGATTAGAGCTCTGTAAGTCCATTACTTATGTGACTATTACAGTATAAACACACACATACTGTATTTGATTTTTCATTGAAAGGGCACAATTAAAAAGTTAGTTTTAGATCATTCATGATATTTCTGATCTGTGACCTAAATGCCCAAAGAGCTAACATTTGTTCTGCATCAGTAGGAGGCTGACTTTTCTATTTTAAGGGCCCAAAATTGTAAAACCAACTCTGTGCCACAGTATAGGATATATACAGTATACAGGGTTGGACAATTAACCTGAAACACCTGTCATGTTAGTGTGGGAGGTTTCATGGCTAAATTGGACCAGTCTGGTGGCCAATCTTCATTAATGTCACATTGCATCAGTAAGAGCAGAGTGAGAAGGTTCAGTTAGCAGGTAAGAGCACAGTTTTGCTCAAAATATTGCAATGCACGCAACATTATGGGTGACATACCAGAGTTCAAAAGAGGACAAATTGTTGTTGCACGTCTTGCTGGCGCATCTGTGACCAAGACAGCAAGTCTTTGTGATGTATCATTGAGCCACTTTGGGGTGCTTTGGAGGAGCAAGTCAGGAAACATTTTCCTCCACCAGCCTCACGTAGTGACCTGACCACTATCCTGCAAGAAGAATGGCTTAGAATCCCTCTGACCACTGTGCAGGACTTGTATATGTCATTCCAAAGACGAATTGATGCTGCGTTGGCCACAAAAGGAGTAATAAACTATATAAATTATTGTGGTCTAAAACCAGCTGTTTCAGTTTCATTGTCCAACCCCTGTATATATATATTGTATATAGACAAATTTTCAGTGTTTCAATCCAGACTCAAAACGGAGTTTGCTAGTTACTTATGGCATGGATCGTAATTTTTAACTGGTTACTCCTACATGCCATTGTTCATATGTTCTGTTTCTTCTTTTACTGATGTAGATTTACTGACATGTTCATGCTGACATCATTCATCATTACCCACACACTCCATTGCACTCTTCTCTCTGAGGTAACACTCAGCTAAATGCAGCTTTTTTTGGCACTATAAGTAAAATGGATCTCAGTAATTAATATTCTGTATGATGAAACAGGTTTGGTATGCACTAGTGATTCCATACAAGGAAAACTATAAAATTCATAATCAACAAGTTAGAAAGCTTGATTTAGTAGCAAAAGCTACAAAAGAGTACCACTAGACATGCTCAGAGAACCTAGGAAAACAGACATATGCCACTGATAAAAGGAAAGGACATTTGGGTAAACTTTTTACAACAATGCATCTGTTTTATAAAGTGCATCGATTTCCAAAACAGATCTTGATGGTTCAGGTAATTGCTTTCAGAGGGACCAACCGCATCGCTGACTTTGGTTTGGTTCATCTCTGATGATACTTTTCTCTTACGATACATGATACTTTTATCTGACCTGTCACTGAATATTACTGGTCATGCTGACTTTATTAGTATTTTATCTTTGTGAATGTTGAATAACTTACTTCTCAAGACGTCTGGGCCCAGCCAGCAAGGTTTTATTCTGAAACAAGATACTACAACAGTGATAAGACCAAACTATGATATCATACATTACTGGAAATAATTCCCTCTGAGTGACAGTAGTGTAAAGCAACACACTACTTTCTTCCATCACTCCATCTCCAATACAGAAAGGTGAGGTTTTCTGAGTAAATATTTAACAAATTCACTTCAAATTCTGGCAGCTCTCTGTGGAATATATGGAAACAATGCTAGACATGTTTGCATGGAATTTGTCTATGAGAGTCTATGAGTCTAGTCTACTAAAATCTCAAGAACTAAATTAAGAATGAATTAAATATTTAATTACAAAGTTATGATATATATATATATATATATATATATATATATATATATATATATATATATATATATA
>BRDA01022216.1:0-17500 GCA_036984385.1 Crenuchus spilurus
CAAAAATTTGCAGTAAACTGTATATACTATTAATTTTAGGATATACATTCATCCCCACAGGACCACCAGAGCAGGTGGATCATTCTCAGTGACGGTGATGTGGTGGTGGTGGTTTATTAGTGTGGATTAGACACAGCAGAGCTGCTGATGTTTTTAAACACCTCAGTGTCACTGCTGGTGTGAAAATAGTGCACCAACCAGCCAACAGCGTCACCAGTGAAGGACTAGAGGACCAACACAAACTGCAGCAACAGATGAGTTATTGTTTCTGACTTTACATCTACAAGGTGGCACAACAAGGTAGGTGTGTCTAATAGAGTGGACACAGTGTTTAACGTCTCCAGCAGCTCTCACACTAACACACCACCACCACGTCAGTATCACTGGGAATGATCCACTTGGTCTGTGGAGGTCCTGACTATTGAAGAACAGGGTGAACAAAGTGTACAGAGAAACAAATGGACTACAGTCTGTAGAAATACCTATATGTAGGAATGTGGTAATACAGGTAAATCTGTAGAAGTGAGACTTCACAAGGACCTGTTTACACTAAAATGTTAATTTTAGCTTGTAGATTTTCTTTAGGATTTTAGATTGCCTTAAGAGTGTGTGTGTGTGTGTGTGTGTGTGTGTGTGTGTGTGTGTGTGTGTGTGTGTGTGTGTGTGTGTGTGTGTTTGAGAGAGAGAGAGAGAGAATATAACAATAGGCTGAATGGTCTTGTTCAGAGTGTTAGCTGGCTCTCAGTAGAAAAGCCATTCACCCTCTAATTAAAACGCTGAATTACTGTTAAATAGGTCTGAAGGACACAAATTACCCAATAAACCTGTTTCCATTTCCAGATGGAGCGAGAGAGGTTGAATGTGACAGAGAGTAGAAATGGAAAAATGCTTTTGCATTCAAACATCACCCTCCACCTCCCCCTCCCTCTGGGTGCTTTGTGTAAGGCAGGCCAATAAAACTGTAATTGCCTCCGAATTTTCTGCAAAAAGAGGTCGTGTTTCTATACGCTCCAGCAAGCACAGCTTTGTCTGAACACATTCATTTAGTGAAATATTCAAAGGCACTCACACAGATTTATGCTGGAGTGTTGGGTGCATGTACTGATGTGCTGTTAGACAGTAAAAATGAAAATCTGAACAAGTTTCAACACTCAAGAGTTTTTTGGAATTTTGCTGCAGTCTTGACAGAGTCTGTTCATGATGTAACAAAACTTTTAATTTCACTTTTCAGTGTCACAAATATACATTTAAATATAATACTAATAATCAAAATCATCAGGGCATGTGAAAGCTTATTTTTCACATTATTGCAAGATTAGCATAGCATATGATTGACTGATTGATTTGTTGATTGCTTGCTTGCTTGGTTGATTAATTGATGGACTGATTGATTGAATTGTTGATTACTTGCAGGCTTGCTTCCTTGCTTGCTTGATTGACTGATTGATCAATTAATTGGTTGATTTGTTGATTGCTTGCTTGATTGATGGAATGTTTTATTGATTGATTTGTTGATTGATTGATTGAACTGTTGATTGCTTGTAGGCTTGATTGATTGATTGAGTGGTTGATTTTTTTGATTGCATACTTGCTTGATTGATTGATGGATTGCTTTATTGATTGATTTGTTGATAGGTTGATTGATTAGTTGATTGATTGGGTGATTTGTTGATTGCTTGTTTGCTTAACTGCTGTATTGTTTGATTGATTGATTGAGTGGTTGATTTGTTGATTACATACTTGCTTGCTTGATTGATGGATTACTTTATTGATTGATTTGTTGATTGATTAATTGATTGATTTGGTTGATTTGTTGATTGCTTGTTTGCTTAATTGCTGTATTGCTTTATTGATTGATTGAGTGGTTGATTTGTTGATTGCATACTTGCTTAATTGATTGATGGATTGCTTTATTGATTGATTTGTTGACTGGTTGATTGATTAATTGATTGATTGGTTGATTTGTTGATTGCTTGTTTAATTGATGGATTGATTTATTGATTTATTGATTGATTGATTGATTGATTGATTAAGTGTCTGCAGGCTGTGGTTTAATCAATGATAGCAATGAGTTGTGCCATATATACAGGCAGTCAACAGTACAGAAATGAAGACCATTGTTTTAAGTGTGCATCATTGCTTATACATGCAACATAGAAATATTATTATTGCTAATTTATTTGAAAAAACACTTTCACAAACTAAATAAAAAGCTCTAAACTATTTATAAAGCTTTGAGTGGTTTTAGAGCCTAATTGCTAAATCCTTATATGCCCACATTAAGGCAACCAGAGCAGTTATTTGAGTCATACAAGAACATCAAACTGTTTGAGTAATAACACAAACATGATCATGTTTTAAAATCACCTGTAAAAGTTGACAATTTGTGGATCTAATTGATTTCAAATGTAATTCTGGCTGCTGCACTTTTCCACAAAAGAGGTTTTAGTTTCCAGCATTCTGATTAGCTGAGCATCACAGGCTAGGTCGTCTCTTCCTCATGATATATATTATCTCTGATGTTTTCTCATTCATACACACCTTGACATGTAAGTAACCCTGCATTTACAGCACTGTGCCAGAGACTGAGAATATGAAATGTAAAGCTATTTCTGGTTCAGTATCAGCAAAAAGAAATATTAAATAAATAATTAGGGACAGATTGTATTTTTATGTGCTCATCTGGATGAAGGTCAGTATTTACAATTACCATCCAGCAGCTGAGCTATATCTCATTAATTAGGCGATTTAACAAATCCACATAGACTAGAGATCATCCATGAACCAAATATGTGCTCGTCTGTATTTGATTAACTTTATGTGCAGGTGTATGTAATATATCTTGTATTATATAGTGTTTCTCAGCATTCACAAAATGACCAAAAACATTTCAAATAAATGACTATTAAAATGAGAACATGGTGAAAATGTTCATTTATGTTTATAAACTAATTTAAAAAGGTTACACATAAACACATTACACATAAAATACTGTGACATACTTCAAGGATTTTAGTTATAATGTTGGTACTGTTTGACTAGTAACTTAACTGCAAATAAAATATTCTAATAGTATGAGATTCTGGATTTCTGATCTATTACTTTATGTGTAATGAATATAATATATATGACAGTTTATCTTTTTGAACCTTTTCACAAAATTCTTATTTTTAATATGGCATTGTATATACATTAACTGTAAAAACAGTGTAAAACTGTTTGATTATATAAAACATAATTAAACTATATCTTTTGTTATATCTTGTTCACAGTGATGTCACAGGTCATTATCCAAACAGAGATGCATTTAAGAAGCTACAGGTGCTGATTTCTGATGATTTCATCCTGTAAAATGTAATAAACCTCCCCCATACAGGCCCGTGTTCAGAAGAAGAGGAGAATAATGGTCAGGAGTGCTCACTTGGGTTGAAGAGGATGAGGAATTTGAGGCAGGTTATTTCTCGGCGGTCCACCTGCAGTAGCTGCAGCCTGCATGTCAGCTCCTGTCCCCTCTGCACCAGACTGGACAGGGTCAGTCCTGATTCTGACGCAATACCAGCCAGCTCCACCTATAACACAGCACACAGTCCTGAGGAGCACGTCAGTAACCCAGTACTTAAAGTGCAGTTCAGAATCACTCTGTTTCTGAAACTGTGCACTATAGTGTGTCTGCCAGTCTCAGCACTCCCTGTAGAGTTCACTACTGAATAATGCATGTGTACAGATGATGTAAGCTAACAATGATGATTGTTGTTTTCTGTCATAGCCACAGATAGCTTATGGCCTGTCTTTCCCAGGAAAGTCGCTGGTTGAGCCACAGCAGGTGGCTGCCCACAGCTCTGATTGTCTGCTCACTGCCCCCCAGTGTGTATGTGTGTGTGTTGTGCTCACTGGTATGTGTCTATTGCACTGCATGGATGCTACGCTAAAAATGCTTAGAAGATTAATAAAGAGAGATTATTTTTAATCTTTTACAGCCTCTAAGTTCACCATCTCTGCAGTTATTTCCACTCACACAACACCACACGTCTCTCTCTCTCTGAATGGGGCAAAATCAAAATACTCAGACCTGAAGGTTAAATTTCTTTCTAAAGCAGATTTTAAATTGCTGACAAAATCTAGTAAAAATATAATAAACTAGTTTGTAGAGTGTGTGTGTCAGTAATTCATCAAAAAACTAATTATTTTGAGTGGGTCTGGTTACTGCGCCTGTGCAGTTCCTGTGATTAAAAGCTGATTGGCTCTTTTTTTTAAACAAATGCCTTGTTAGGGTGCGTTTCCCAAAGGATGAAGGCTAGGACTCAACTAACACAGTAAACTGACATCTGAAGTACGTCTGTTACCCAAAACTGCCCAACCTTGTTAGTAACACAGACGTCTGAACTACAATGTTTCCAGATGTGTTCAGTCTAACTTTAACAATGGGAAACTTGCAAAAACTCACAAACTTTGTAATATTACCTGTACATTTATATAATACTTATTTTTTAGGCTATTTATATTGTAATCATATACCACCAACAACAATGGCAGCACCAATACAATTAATAGAAATCACAATTAAATGTAATATAAATAAATAAATAAATAAATAAATAAATGAATAAATAAATAAATAAATAAAAGTACGGGAGACACACTTGTGTTTATTAGGAATGGGTGATAAAACTAATCCTTTCAAAACTAAGTAATACCTAGACCCAAACACTGATATTTCATGTTTCACAGCACAATCCTACATAAAGATCATGTTTGAATGTATAAAAATGACTTATCAGAAGATGAAATATATTGTTTAAAAATGAAATTGTGATGAAGGTTGTTGTAGGTGTTCAGTTTTCTGTTACAAACATCAGCAAGAGGCTCACTTGTCTATAGTAGGGCAGGTACTACAAACATGGGCTACAATTATGGGCCGCAAGTCTTTATTTCCACCATTTGCAAGTTTTAAGACAGTGATGTATTTGCCTCAGACTGATTTTTGAACTGAGGGAGACCCCCGCAACAGACTTAGAGATGCCCCTGGGTAAACAAATCAATATTTTGACCTGAGGATGGATTTTTATTGATATTTCAGCATCAGCCCAGCCCTAGTGTTCCAGTGGCTTTTCTCCTGACTACTTTCCTAACCTCAGAACACTTGACTTGTAATGTTTACCAGATTCCAGCAGCCTGACTGCAGAAACATTCAGACATGAAAAAAAAACATCACCATTTTCGTGGGAGTGAACACAGATAACAGCTTGTGCTCACCTTTATTTTGTCTGGTTTAGACAGCAATACTCTATATACTAAGAGGGACATACCAGGATAAGTTACTGTCATTCTTAAAAAATCAGCTTTGCTTTAGAAGTTTATTAGAAAACAACACACAAATATACACTATACCATGATGTAGACCATCAGAAATTTACATTTTACCAAAATGGCCAATACTGACGCAAATGAATGTGTTTTATCCTTATAATGAACTGAGTTTTGGCTAAAATCAAATGTGAAAAGCGTTTGGTGTAGGTAGTCACCAGAAAGTAGAGCCATGTCAACAATCTGGTCAATTAGAAAAGCCCCGCCCCTTTGTTGTGGAGCTTTGCTCATGCTTAACAGCCAGAACAGAATGAACAAGCTGGTTTATACAAGCTATGTATATAATTTTTTAATCAGATGTTACATGATGTCATCTATAGATTAATAATGATGCTGTTATAACATCCCCAGTCTCCCCTACAGGTCTCTCCTCATTCAGGAGTCTGGGTCTTGTGTGGCCAGACATGCCTATAAGGAACAATAATTAAGAATAGAATGAAAAACTGACCTCTTGTCCAGTGATGAGGAGTAGAGAACTCTCTCTCCCATGATGCACCTGTCTACAGATGTGGTCCAGAAGCAGGAGCTCGCTCCAGCAGTTGTGTAGTAGCCGCATCTGATCTCCCACCTGTGTGACATTGTTGGAAATGTAGTCAATAATCAAGCTACAATATTGACTGTGAAAGGTTTACAGTGAAAAACATCAGCACTTCACTGGACACTGGATTACAGACACTTTAAATTCACTAAACTGCTTGAAAATGCAACATTTTAATTGTTTTATTATGTGCAGCTGGAAATTTTTTAATGAACAAAACAGCAGTAATACATATGATGAAATACATTACAGCCACAGGTCGCAGGTCATGTGACCCAAACCAATGCACACCTGAGTCTGTTGTAAACCTGCCCTTTGATATAAACCAATCACAGACCTCTGCAAACTCAGAACAGACAGAAATGATAAAAAAGGTCCTTGTGTTGTGTGTGATGGCTGTCATGGTACAACTCTGTAGGATGAAGACATGCAATGAACTCTTGACCTCCTGCCTCTTTACTGCTCTCTTTATTCCTGTCTCTCTCTATACTCTTCATCTCTCATTTGTCCTTCTACTCCGCTTTGTACAAGTGCTATTTCTCTCTCTCTATCTATCTATCTGTCTGTCTTTTGTTATTGCTCTCTGTTTCTGAAGGCCATGTGAGTCAGTAAGCTTTGCTGCTGTAATAAGACTGTGATGCTGTCAGAACTGCATCACATGTGGCAGCGACAGAGTTTCAGTTCTGCACAACATATAAGGTTAAGGTTTTTGGTCACAACATTAAGGTTGGCGCTGCGCAAGCGGCTGCCCTGCAAGCAATGCTGGGACCTGAATTTCCCGCAAGGGATTAATAAAGTAAGTAAGTAAGTAAGTATCTATCTATCTATCTATCTATCTATCTATCTATCTATCTATCTATCTATCTATCTATATCCAATCTTCACAACTTAGATAAACAAACTGATTATTATTTTGGACACATTATGAGAAGAACCAATTCACTTGAGAAGTTATACTGGAACAGGTGAAGAGGACCAGCAACAAGTTGGATGTATATAGTATTGAGTCTTAAGACCCAAAAAGAAGACATTATGTAGTGGAGTAATAATAATAATAATAATAATAATAATAATAATAATAATAATAATAATAATAATAATAATTTTTAAAAAATGTAAAAAAAAAAAAAAAAACTTAATTATTCAATACTACATTTTCATTTTAATTCCAACACATACTGTATTGCTACCACAATGTATTTTCATCAGATAATTTTTAAAAAGTAGTTAGTCCAGGAGTAGATCACATAAACTTTAGTTTCACTTTCTTCAAGTGTTTAAAACAAATGCATACCACTAACGAAGCCCCTGTGAACAGTACAGGTCAGGCAGGCTCTCCTTTCTGGTGTGGGTTTCCAGATACCACAACACATACCCCATGAACAGATTAACTACATCACTATGAAATCAGAAGATTAACTGCCAGTCAGGAACACAGCATGAGAAAGAGCTAAAAATAGTGCAATTTAGAGGTGTTGGAAGGTATCACAATTTAGAGAAGATTCATAGTAATCAAGTCAAGTTAAGCACTTTTTTACTACTGCTGTTCCAGTAAGAATATAAAACACAAATCTCCTGGGGAGCAAGCCAACAGCGACAGTGGCAAGGACAAACTCCTTAAGAGCTGGAGGAAGAAACCTTGGGAGGAACCAAACTCACATGGAGTTCGGGGGAGGGGGGGCAGCCATCTTCCTCTGGTCAAATGCAAACTTCTTGCTAGACAGTCATCATACAATTCTATGATGCCATTGTTGTGTTCAGGTGTAGTGATATAGTGATAGCAGTGCTGGTAATAATAATAATAATAATAATAATAATAATAATAAGCCAGGAGAACCTTCATAGAAATGAGTTGGAATCAAAAGCACAAGTATTTCTAATATAGTGTTAAAGCCATGTTTTGTCAATAAAGTACAAATACTAAAAAAAATACTTATTTAAAGTACTCAACTAAATATGTTTCATGTATGATTGCAAATATTTGAAAAACAAGTTCACTAAAAGAGAATAACACACTATATGCCTGTACGATCACATCTGGATGAACTATTTAATAATATAGTTTTTAATATTTTTACATCTTTAATTAAACAGGCTAACATAAATGTTCAAATGTATGATCTCTATTTTTCTAAATAATTTGTATACAGCAGTGACTATGAGGCGAGGACATTTCATGATGAATGGACCGATGGAAATGCTCAGAAACTGCTGTTCCCCTTTAGGAGATGTATGTTTTTGAACAGCTTTGGTATGATAAACATATTAATCCTAAGATAATTATGCTGATCTTATGTCTTTTATATAAACATGAGACCTGATCCTGGATCAGGGTTCCTGCTCTAACATCCTTGATCTGGTCTATAGACTTTTATTCAGAAACATATTTGACCTTTAGCTTGACAATGAATGTGAGGTCTGACCCGTTTTCTACCAGCTCTATACACATATTCAACATCCGTGTCTGAGTGTTGATCTTCCCTTCAGAACAGGCTGAATGAGGCCATATTTAATGTCTTCATTTGATTGATTTAACATTAAATAAGACACCCAAATCCAATGGAATATTAAATCAGCTTTAATTAAGCTGTAGTTTGAATAATTTTATTACTGTATTCAGTCTAACACACTTTAGGTGTTCAGATAAAAGATGTTTTTAGCCATAGTGTTAGTTTTAATGTTAAGCATGGTGATATTACATGTTGGTATCAAAGTTAAAACCAGGACCTCCACAGAGCAGGGTGGTGGATCATTCTCAGCAGTTACACTGACATGGTGGTGCAATGTTATTTAGAAATGTCTGTTGATCATTACTAATGTGAGACAGTAGTTTTAGTTTGAATTTGTTTTTGAGGACTTTTATTTTGACACGAGAGATAATGTGAAGTAGAGTGAATACTTTGTAGTTTAACCGTGTAGAAATGTATGCTGTGTTATTCAGGTTCACTAATGTGGAAACTAAGATATTTCTATTTGTCAATGATGTGAGTAATGTGAGAAAGTAATTTTAGTTTTAATTTTAAAAGCGTCTATATTACTGCAAAAATAAAAATCCTCAACATAAAAATGATGAAGACTTTTATTTTGACAGGAGAGTAGAGTTGTTGAGTTTGCCCATTAAAAGTTTTATACCACATTTATGCCATTTTAGTTTATAATAGTTTATACAGTTAAACATTAAGCCGAAGACTGACTATTATGCCACTATTTACACTAAATTAGTATCATACTGTGATATTATGTAACAATACTCTGTAGTATTGTATCCCCAGAGGTAAATAATTGATTTTCAGAATGAATTCTTTAGTGGTTATGGAACAGTTGCTAAAGTGACTTAATCACTAGCCTATAGCAATTACAAATTACCCTATATCTTTATAACAATTTCAGAAAGGCCATTATATACTTCTGTACTGGTATCTTGAGATCACAAGGGAATTTCCTAGTGGCCTCAGGATAACAAAATGATTTTAGTCCTGAGAAGAAAATAAGCTGTGATCTCCAGATAAATTCTAGACTTATATAGATAAACTAGCTCTTTGTTTTGAACATCAAACACACATTGCTCTTGAAAAGTAAGTACACTTTTATTGAACTGGTTTGGAGTCAATTTGGTCCTTTACAGGATCTACCCAGAAATAGCAGCTCTGTATCGGTGAAGTTGTTCATGCTATAGGGGCAGTAGGTTACTGTTGAGTGTTTAATCTATAGAAGTGCTTCGGTTTGAAAAAAACATCACATTTTAAAGTGCATCCATCTCTCTTCTTAAGATTAATCCTGGTCAAGGTCATGGTGAGCACCCTTAACCCTCCACTAGGAGCTGGGCAGACATTATAATTTACTATATGTAGCCAGGATAGGGTGCCAGTCCATCCCTAGACACACACACTCATGCCAGGACAATTTAGAGTACCCAGCTCACCTGATGATGTTTTTGGACTGTTTGAGGAAACCAGAGACTCTGGAGTAAACCCCTGCACACACGGGGAGAACATAAACTTGAACCCAAGACCCCTGTAATGATAGACGAGCATGCTAATGGTGCCAACCTGCCACACGATTAAGGAAGCGAACGTGCAGAATCATTGACCAGTGTGTTTGCCTCTGCATTTAACCCATCCTTGCATTGAAACATACACACAAGTGAACAGTGAGTACCCGTGCTTAAAGTGGTGGGCAGCCCCTTTCCATGGAGCACTTCAGTCAGGACGAGTTCCTAACCTCCAGGCCATGACTGCTCCTCATGGTATAGTAGTATTTATAGCATTAGTATCCATCAATACTCAAGCTTTCGATATTGCTACTGGAACAATAAAACATGGTATCTTCTAGGCAATCATCAGCAACTGTCCTTTGTAGGTGCCCCCAGAAAGCTTTCAGCAGTTTGGAACAATGTGCCTGGAGATCTGGAGGAGCGGGAGAGCTGAATTCCTCACTTATCTGCAGAGTGGAATGTAATTAAACAGCAGAGAAAGAGCCGTGTGTGTGTGTGTGTAGGAGTCGGTATTCACTCGCTTTCGTATATTTCTCTCGCACCATAGGCCTCACAACCGGACAGTTCCCATGGCAACATCAGCACCATCCGGGGTATTGATTGATATGCTGGCAATTGAGATGTGGCTTGAGGCTGGCTTTTATTCATCTATTTGTGCGTTTGTTTGTGTATTCATTCATTCATTCATTCCTATTGGCCATCTGCATCTTTTCTCGCATAGCGGTCCAGCTTATCTGACAGGCACCACGTCTTTGGCAACCCTGCAGCAGTGACATAAAAGAAGCCACAGGAAGGCAAAGATGGCGTCTGTAGAAGAGGAGCAGCGGTTTGTATCGGCTGCTGAAGAATGTGGAACTCTTCATATCACGGCCACAACAAATCTATTGTGCTCGCACACACTCCCCAAGTTCCCAGCTGCAACTTAGTGTCTATTTAAACCTCTCCAGCTTCAGGCTCTGATGCAGCATCTTGTGCAACACTGGCAAACAAGAAGTACTGATTTTAGCAGTGCTTGTACACTCAAGGTTTGATTTAAGGAGGACGTGACAGGATGTCAATTCCTATTTGATCAGTTTTGCTATATCATGTAAGATAAGCTCATTGGACAAAAATTGAGTAAGTTTAAGGTGGTAGTAACTTCAGGATCCTACAGATGGTGCTGTACAAAGATGATCAGGCTATAAATACCTGCAGGGTGTGTGACAGGATTGATAGATTGAGAAGAGGTGGTACAGTGCAATGAATGTCTTGTTCAATGTGTGGAAATGGGTCACAAATCAGATGTTAATAATTGGCTATAATGTCATTTTGGGCACCAAAGGTCATAGTGTGAAGGAAGTAGCTAAATTTGCAGGTATATGGAAGCATAAGGTCATACAGATATACCAGTGTATGTCAAAATTACAGTCTACAGGAAACTGGATCTTCATCAGTTAGGTCTTTCAGCCACAATTCTGAGGAGAAGTTCCTGTAGATTTTTATCACTGGTAGACCCGTATGACTGTACGCTTCCATATACCTGCAAATTCAGCTACTTCCTTTACACTATGACCTTTGGTGCTCAAATGACATCACTCCTTTTAACCAATCATTAAAATATACATTGTGACCCATTTTTACACACTAAACGAGACATTCACTGCACTGTATCACCTGTTCTCAGTCTGTGAATCCTGTCACATACCCTTCAGGTATTTATAGCCCCATCATCCTCATGCAATGGCATCTGCAGGAGCCTGAAGTTCCTACCACCTTAAACATATAAGGTAACTAGTTTTTATGTCTAGTGAACTATTATCAATATTTAATTTGACAAGTTCTTTCAACCAAATCACAGTCATTGCAAAGTGATAACCAAACAGTATGGGGTGATCTGAGTATCAGCCCCAAGTGAAGCAGCCGGGTTGTACCAGAACTCTCAACTCACATTAGCTATTAGACAGAGAGGTGAGGAAAGACTGAGCCAATTTGTGAAGATGGAGATGATTAGGAGTGGGACATTTAGCCAGTATATCAGCCTTACTCTTACAGAGGACATGACCAGGACCTTTTTCTGAGGACCTTTCAGTCTCAACTAAAGACATTTATACATTAAAGTGTCCTTGTCACTGCACTGGGGCATTGGGATCTAGGAATAGGGCCTCCTGTTTCCCACCAACACCTCTTCCGGCAGACACACAAGAGGACTCCCATCAAACAACAATGGAGGCTAGAATTGAACTAACATAGCACAATGCATCTTTAAACTAACATCTGAAGTATGTTTCCCAAAACTGTAGTCTGAACTGCAATGTTACCAGATGTGTTTGGTGTGATTTTTAAAACAGGAAGCATGGGATGTTTGTGTGTGTGTGTGTGTGTGTGTGATAAATATGTACTTAATGCAATGAAAACTTGAATGTGAATTAGAATAGAAACATTAATACTGTAAAGATTTCTACGTTGTCTGTTCTGTGAGAAACAACCTGCTACTTGTTCTACACTATATATACTATACTACCCCTTGTGTTAGTGGGCAGATAAGTTAGCATCCAATTCACTACTTAATATTATATATATACAACAATATTGTTGTTGTATATGTTTGTTTACATCTTTTTTTCTATTGATGTCTTTTTTTTATGATACTTGCAGTTGTTCTGTATTCTGATCACTGAAATGTGTATCATGATGTAAATTATTAGTGATAATATTACCATAATACAGTATGGCTCAGTCATATAGTGTGTAATATAGTGTGGCAGACACACTACACCAACCACATAATTGTTATATGACATTAAAACAGTCATTGAGGGCTATACATGTACTAAGCCTAGTCTTAAATTAAATTACGCTGCCAATAGTGAATCACCAATGGAAATTATTTTTAATCAAGTTTTAGCCTCAATCTGGATTGAGAAATCAGCACTTAAAGTTTGAGAGGTTAAATACTGGATGCCTTATTGGTTTACAGACTTGGAAATTCCATTGCAGTTCCATTAAAAAGCCAATGTTTCCCCCTTTGAGAAATAAACGGGTCTGAAATTCATCACAATTCTGTCATTTTTTTCTGCAAAGCTTCACTGTCGTGGTTTATGAATGAACCTAAAAATCCCAATGACTCGGGTCAACAGTACTGTCCAGCATGACATTATTGATCTGACTCTCCCAGACACTTGATTCCTGCTGTATTAAATCTGGGTCTCCTCTTTCTCAGGCTGTTTGTCTTAACCAGAAGATATAAACATCCTGTATTCTGTTATCAAGAAGTTTAGAACTGCATCGAGGCGCAAGCAACATCAACAGCATATCTAAATGTCTCAGTGTTCCCAAACGTTATCTCCAGAACAATACATGACCTGGCGACACAATATCAGCCTTCTCCATAACAAGTTGATCCACTGGAGACAAAGCAGAATGTGGGGCTGTGGACCATTATCATTCAGAATTACAGAACATTGTCATTTGTTACTATATTTATTACCCCACTTTTCTACTATTTAAGAGGTTAGAGAAATGGTTACTGCTATACGTTATAGAGTCAAAAGTTTGGGCACATATTCTCATTTAATGTTTTTATTTTATTTTATTTTTCCTATATTGTAAATTAATTTTGAAGTCATCCAGACAATGAAGGAGCACATAAGGAATCATGTCGTAATCTTAAAAGTGTTAAACAAACCAAATTAGATTAGATTTTTCAAAGAATCAGAATCAGAATCAGACTTTATTTAAGTAGACACACAACTGATGTCTCAAACACATTAAGAGGCAAGAAATGCAAGTCATGAACTCTTGACAAGACGCAGCTGTTAACTGAAAGCCATTCCAGGTGACTACCTCATAATGCTGACTGAGAAAATTACAAGAAAGCTGCCATCTAAGCAAGAGGTGCCTAATTAATCTACAATGCAGAACATTTTTAAATCATGAAAAACCACTGAATGTCCAGACGGTGTGCCCACACTTTTGACTGGCACTGCACATTTCAGTTATATATACAGTATTTTTATCTTTTAACAACTTCCAGCATATTTGCAGCAAATAAAGCTTTGAAAGTTAATTATATAACTGAATTTTTATCTCTAGTTGTTTCTTTTTTGTATTTTTTAATGTCTAATGTACTTTTTAAGAATTTTCCATCTGAATTTGTGGCCCAAATATTCAGATTTCTAATATAACCAAAACATCCTTCCAATTTACTGCTGAACACCAAAAATATATGAACTTTTAGATTTTTAGTCACAAAATCATTTATTTCAGGCTGCACAGCACTTAGGGGACATTATGTAGGTTCAGATTTGAGCCACAAGATGGCGCCCTTCAGCAGGACAAACACTGAGTGCTTAGTTCTATTTGTTTGGGACTATGCAGCAGCAAAATAAACACTTATTCAACACTTTTTAAAATTGTCTTTATAACCTATATACATTACATAAAAATGTATAGTAAGTATTAAATAACAGTTGTTAACAGATTTATGAGTCTATTAAATACTATTTAATCCCTATCCAAAAATAAAGAATGATCTCCATTATGAGGGATTTTTGGTGTCCTCTATAATGAGTTCAGCAGATGTTGTTTAATTATTATTAACATTATTATTAATTATACAATTTAAAGTGTACTAATATTTTTTGATTAATGGACAATATAATTTTTTTTTTTGTAAAATTGCATTACATGAATGTATATTGAAAGATAAGGATGTTTTTGAGCTCACCTGTAAAGTTACTGCTCTGGAGATTCTTTTTTTTTTTTTTTTTTTGGACAGAGACAATATACTGTGCCTTACATAAGAACGCCATGTGAATAGTCTTACACTTTGTCTCAAGTGAAACCATCTTAAATTTACTTTAATCTGATATTTCTCATTTTGAGAAGCTTATTGATTAACATATTTCTAGACAATTAAGTAACTTCGTTAAGTTAAATTATCTCAGTCTATTGACAGATCATTTTGCATAATTAAAGCCTGTATTTTGAAACAGTTTGATGTCTGAAAACATATCACCTCCTTCCAATCAGACCGTCATTATTTTGTTGTTTTCTAAGGCTAGGTTCAGACTGCAAGCCCGTATCCTATTTTTATTTTTTTTTAATTCCTATCAAAATAGTATCCAGATTGATTTTTGAGGGTCCAACAACCAAAAATCACATTTAATATGATTTTTACTAATCAGATCCAAGCCAAGCTTTGGCACTCAAATTGAATTTTGAAGTGTCTTTCTATTCACTTCCAAGGTCACAAACATTGACCAGTCAAAAGTGACAGAAATGTGGGACCAAGAAGTGCGTCCCAGGTTGCCAGATCTTGAAACATTCTCCAACTCACTGTCTGACAGAAAGCATGTATGTGTATGTGTGTGTGTGTGTGTGTGTGTGTGTGTGTGTGTGTACACAGTGGTGCTTGAAAGTTTGTGAACCCTTTAGAATTTATTTCTGCATAAATATGACCTAAAACATCATCAGATTTTCACACAAGTCCTAAAATTACCCAGGTTACCCTGGGTAATCAGCAATTATTTCATGCATTGCTCTTGGAGTGATCTTTGTTGGTCAACCACTCCTGGGGAGGGTAACAATGGTCTTGAATCTCCTCCATTTGTTCACAATCTGTCTGACTGTGGATTGGTGGAGTATAAAATCTTTAGAGATGGGTTTGTATCTTCTAATCAACTGTAGGCCTTGCTCACATTAGCTAATGTTAATGCTCATGAGTCCACCATCAGGAGAACACTGAACAACAGTGACTGGGTTGCAAGGAGAAAACCACTGCTCTCCAGAAAGAACATTGCTGCTCATCTGCAGTTTGCTAAATATCATGTGGACAAGCCAGAAGGCTATTGGAATAATGTTTTGTGGACAGAAGAGATCAAAATACAACTTTTTTGGTAAATTGAAAAGCATTGTTTGGAGAAAGGAAAACATTGCATTCCAGCATAAGAACCTTATCCTATCTGTGAAACATGGTAGTGGTAGTATCATGGTTTGGGCCTTTTTTGCTGCATCTGGGCCAGGACATATATCCATGAATTTAATTTCAAGAGAATGTGGGTCATGCAGCAAGACAACGACCCTAAGCACACAAGTTATTCTACCAAAGCATGGTTAAAGAACAGTTACCAGAAACATTTAATTGCTGTTACTGCTGCAAATGTGGGGTAATGGTCACACCAGATACTGAAAGCAAAGTTCACATACTTTTGCCACTCACAAATATGTCATATTTGATCATTTTCATCAATAAATAAAGTATAATCTTTTTGTCTCATTTGTTTAACTGGGTTTTCGTTGTCTACTTTTAGCAATGTTTAGGTCATATTTATGTAGAAATATAGAAAATTCTAAAGGGTTCGCAAATGTGTCTGTGTACATGTTTATGTATGTATGTAATATTATTATTATTATTATTATTATTATTATTATTATTATTATTATTATTATTTCATTATCATTACGTGAGACAATTCGAGAAAATAATGTGGCTATATAACTATAAGCTTTTTTTTTTTTTATATTGTGTATGTATGTATATATGCACATATTATTATGCTTATCATCATCATAATGTAGGACAATGACAGAGAAGAAAATACCTACATTATTGTAAACTTTTTAAATAATTAAAACATATGTTTCCTTCTGCACTATCTATATTTTCAGATACATCCACTGAATCATCTAATATTAGATGTCATCTCAAATAGTATTTTTTTCTACTGTGTTACAATTTGAGTTTTTTTATGGTAATGATACATTTTAGAATAGCCCAAAAACCAACACCCTACCAGCTCTGAAATTTTACCAATGACTGAATCTTTTAAATAACTCAATTTTGTAGGAAAATAGCACGCATGGCTATAATTACAGAGGCCATATGTCATTACCACAACAACTCAAACATAGGTTTGTGATATTCAGACACATTTCAACAGATCTGATTTGCAAAACAAATCCAATATGTCTGCAGTCTGAACGTAGCGTAAGATACACACAAAATTATATTACATTTTCTTTTATTCGTTTTGTAAAATTTCCAACTAATGAACAGCTAATACAAGATTATGCTTCAACTAAACAACATTGTATATCTTCAGTTACATTAAGTGTTGAATAAGTGTTGAACTTCATATCAGTAAAACTGGGTGTCAAATTTTTGAATGCTAATCTACAGATTTATAATACAAACAGTTCTGTAAAAGTGAAGAGACCACTCCTAAAGTTCAGCCCAGTCACCAGACCTGAACCCCACTGAAAAGTGCAGGAACGCACATTCTTGATTTCCTTAAAATGAAGTAGGCTCTCTTATTGTTTAACTTCTAAATCTACTTTAAACTGAGAAATTAATGAAACCAGAACAGCAGGTGTCAGTACCACTAACTCAGTCAGATTCAAATCAGTAAATCGTGCCACAGTTTTCCTTCCAGACACTCACAGTCTGCTGGCAATGATTATTTTCATTCAGTACCTTTAGCTCCTTAAAGAAGATGCAGCTTCGTGCCCATTCTACAATGGAGAACAGTGTCTGGTCCGCCATCACACACAACAAGTTGAAGGGGCGTGTCTTGTCCAACTTCCCACGCCCTGTCTGCTCCTGCTGCAGGTATGTGCAGATTTTC
>BRDA01022220.1:0-29472 GCA_036984385.1 Crenuchus spilurus
CTTTCTTTCTTTCTTTCTTTCTTTCTTTCTTTCTTTCTTTCTTTCTCTCTCTCTCTCTGTCTTTCTTTCTTTCTCTTTCTCTCCCTCTTTCTTTTTCTCTCTCTCTCTCTCTTTCTCTCTCTCTCTCTCTCTGTCCCCTCTTTCTCCCCTTCTTTCTCTCTTTTCCCTCTCTTTTGCTCTCGTTCTCTCACTCTCCTCCCTGTTTCTCTCTCCCCTCCTCTCTCTTCTCTATCCTCCCTCTTTCTCTCTTTCTCACCTCACTCTCTCACTCTCTTTCTCTCTCTCCTCTCTATTTCTCTCTCTCACCCTTCTCTCTCTTTCTTTCACACTGTGCATGATTGAGAAGTACCTTTTCTCTCAGGCTCTCTGTTGTTTTTCTCCTCTTTCTTTCTTTCTCTTCTCCTCTTTTTTCCTCTTTCTATTCCCCCCCCCATTTCTTTCACATCTCTCCACCCCTCTCTCTCTTTCAACACTTTGTTTGAATGGAAGTACCTTCTCTCTCAGGCCCTTTTTATCTCTCCTCTCACCTCTCTGTTTTTTCTCATCTGTCTTTCTCCTCTCTTTTTCTTTTCACTCTCTTTCTCTCTCTTCCCTCTCTTTTGCTCTCGTTCTCTCACTCTCCTCCCTATGTCTCTCTCCCCCCCTATGTCTCTCTCTTCTCTATCCTAACTCTTTCTCTCTCTCCTCTCTATTTCTCACTCTCTGCTTCTCTCTGTCTTTCTCTCGCTTCCCTCTCTTTCTCTCATTCTCTCACTTTCCTCCCTATTTCTCTTTCTCTCTCTTTTTTCTCTCTCTCTTCTAAATTATTCTCTCTCGCATCTCTCTTTCTCTTTCTCTCCCAGTCATTGTGTCTCTCCCTCCTCTTCATATCTGTATTCTCCCCCACTCACTCTCCAAAAATGGTACTTCTATGGCATTACTTAAAGAAAACCTTTGAAAGAGTGTAGTCCATGGGAACATTGTTTAATCCACATTTTCTTCCACAGTTTTTTGCAGCCCATGTGAGTAGAAGTATGTGTTATATACATACTTGCTGATCTTGTCCCAGTGCCCGTACAGTAATGCTACACATTGTCAGAAAACAAAGCTTCTGGACCATCTTTGTCAGAAAAGACTGAGAGCAATCTTCTCCAACAAAAGCAGTTTCTTGTGCATCTACTAGTTTTGTCCTCAATATGAGTAATTACATTGATTTCTAAACTTCTCCCTCACAGTGGGGTAGAGAGGGAGAGAGAAACAGAAACTAAACATCTCTCACATCCTCTTACAGTTTTCCCCGGATAAAAATCACCCACCAGCATCCAAACAGCCCTTCTTATCACCTCACTGTTAACATTTTAATGCAGCTCCTCTCACATGTCCTGACTCCTGCACTCAGACTGATGATATTATATCTTATCCTGCCTCCTCACCTGCAGCACAAACACACAGAATCATCACCAGAGCAGAGTTCAAACATCGTGTGTTAATGGATGCACACACACACACACACACACACACACACACACACAGATGAGTCATCAGCTCTCTCTCTCTCTTTCTCTCTCTGTCTCTCTGTCTCTCTCTCTCTCTCTCTCTCTCTCCCTCTCTCTCTCTCTCTCTCTCTCTCTCTCTCTCTCTCTCTCTCTCTCTCTCTCTCTCTCTATCCATCTCTTTCTTTCAACACTGTGCATGAATGGATGTACCTTCTCTCTCATGCTCTCTTTATCCCTCCTCTCATCCTCTGTTGTTTTTTTCTTACTCTTTTCCTCTTTTCTTCTTTCTCTCTCTCCCCCATTTTTTCATATCTCTCTCCTCTCCCTCTCTCTCCTTCAACACTTTGTATGAATGGCAGTACCTCCTCTCTCAGGCTCTTTTTATCTCTCCTCTCACCTCTCTGTTTTTCTCTTCTTTTCTCCTATCTTTTTCTCTCTCCCTCTCTCCTTTTCTCTCTCTTCTCTCACTCTCCACCCTCTTTCTCTCCCTCTCCTGTCATCCCTCCCTCGTTGCTCTCTGTTGTGGGTGTATAAGAGAATCCTTTTAACCTTCACAGGTTTATATGAAAGTGAAGTTATGTATGTTTTTGAAATCCATCTTATTGAAGCAGTCACACTGTAAGCAGCTGAGCTCTTTTAGAAGTGAGTGAGAGAGCAGTGGATCTGGAGGCTGTGGCCTTGGTTCTGCTGAAGCGTTATGCCTATTAGGTCTTAAGTGACTTGCTGAAGGGCGCGCAGTAAAGCTCTCCACAGTAAGTCTGCTCCGCTGATAGATTTCACCTTCTGGAAGCTCCTTATAGATGATCCTAAACTCCTAAAAGCCCAGCTGTGGTAAAGTGTCCTGAAGAGAGGCTTTTTTAAAATAAAAAAGCACCAGAATATTCAGACCAGGGCATGAATGAATAATTAATGGAAACAAGGTTCACACACTGACCCTGCCTCTATAAAACCTTTGCCTGTAAGGGTGGAGATTTGTGTCTATGTAGCCTAGGGGTGTCACATAATGTTGTTATCTGTATCTGGTTACAGCTCAAAATGTCTTTTTCTGTGTTGGAATTGAGCTTTAATCAAAAGTGGGCGTGGCCTCATTCTCAAGTTTAAGTTGTTTAACATTAAACATAATTTAATGTTCTTTAAAGTGACGTTTTAACATTCTCAGTGTTTTTACAATAAGATTTGTATTTATTACTCATGAAGAACACGATAAAACACAAGCAACAGATGTATAATCTTTTTTTTTTTATCTACTTATTTATTTGGAGACCCCTGGAGACATGCTGTAGTTTGCCAAAGTTCTGCATCTGTCTCTGTGCAGCGCACTCTGTGAGGACTAAAGTCACTTTTGTAGCCAAAATGTTGAATAATGACACAGCCAAAGCTGCAGCAGAAATATAAATGATCCTTTTTTATTGAGTAAAGGTTCCTAGGCAATAAGCCAGTGACAAACTTTCGCTTTAACCCTTGTGTTGTCTTAATGGTCATAAAAGACACCCCCCACCACCACTTTTGCTAGTTAGGGGTTTGCTAGTAGAGAAAAACTCCTAAATTATCTTTTCTTTCTACTTGAAACTGTCTAATGAAAATGACTTTCTGTAGATTTCTGGGTATTTTTGTAATACATTGTCTTGTCTGCTGAATCCTGGGAATTCAGGGTACCTACCCCCTCACCGGGTACAGGGCATAAGTAATAATAATAATAATAATAATAATAATAATAATAATAATAATAATAATAATAATAATAGGACAGCTGCACACTTTTCACCTGTCTCTCACTCACCTGGACAAAAATAACACATGCTGTTCACAGACTTCAGCTCGGCATTCAACACAATCATTCCTCAGCACCTGATTGGAAAGCTGAGCTTGCTGGGACTGAACACCTCTCTCTGCAACTGGAAACTGAACTTCCGAACTGGGAGACCTCAGTCTGTCCAGATTGGTGCAAACATCTCCAGCACCACCACACTGAGCACTGGAGCTCCTCAGGGCTGCATGCTCAATCCACTGCTGTTCACTTTACTGACTCATGACTATGCAGCAATGCACAGTTCCAATCACATCATCAAGATCGCAGATGACATGACTGTGGACTCATCAGTGCGGACAAAGAGTCAACGTACAAAGAGGATGTGAAATGATTAACAGACTGGTGCAAAGTCAGTGAGTCATTGAATTAGTCTGAATGTTGATAAAACTTAAGAGATGGTTGTTGAGTTTGGAAGAACCTCAACTGGTCCTTCAATACCAGCTCCATGAGTAAGAAAGCCCAAACAGAGATTCTACTTTCTGAGAAGACTGAGGAATGCTCATCAGCCACCTCCCAACTTCACCACCTTCTACAGAGGGACCATAGAGTCCATTCTGAGCAGCAGTGTTACTGTCTGGTTTGGGACTTGCACAGCATCTGACTGCAAGACTCTCCAGCATGCAGTGAGGATGGCTTAAAAGATCATTGGGGTTTCTCTCCCATCTCTCACAGACATTTACAACAATGCACAGCGTCTGTAAAATCATCCATCACATGGTTCATATTCATAATTTTTATGGACAGAATTTCTTGGTGTAGCCAAGTGGCAGAAGTTGTCCAGTTTGGTGACCTCAGTATTTCCATCCATCCATCCATCCATCCATTATCAACCGCTTTATCCGGGGCTGGGTCGCGGAGGTAGCAGTCTGAGCAGGGAAACCCAAACCTCCCTTTCCCCAGACACCTCAGCCAGCTCCTCGGGTGGAACACCGAGACGTTCCCAGGCCAGTCGAGAGACATAGTCTCTCCAACGTGTCCTGGGTCTTCCCCGGGGCCTCCTCATTGGGGGACATGCCTGGAACACCTCCCTAGGGAGGCGTACAGGGGGCATCCGAAACAGATGCCCGAGCCACCTCAGCTGGCTCCTCTCGATGTGGAGGAGCAGCGGTTCTACTCCGAGCTCCTCCCGAGTGACCGAGCTTCTCACCCTATCTCTAAGGGAGCGCCCAGCCACTCTGCGGAGGAAACTCATTTCAGCCGCTTGTATCCGCGATCTCGTTCTTTCGGTCATTACCCAGAGCTCATGACCATAGGTGAGGGTAGGAACGTAGATTGACCGGTAAATTGAGAGCTTTGCCTTTTGGCTCAGCTCCTTCTTCAGCACAACGGACCGCTGCAGCGACCGCATTATTGCGGAGTCTGCACCAATCCATCTGTCAATCTCACGCTCCATTCTTCCCTCACTCATGAACAAGATCCCGAGATACTTGAACTCCTCCACTTGAGGCAAGACTTCTCCACCCACCTGGAGAGGGCAAGCTACCCTTTTCCGGTCGAGAACCATGGCCTCGAACTTAGAGGTGCTGATTCTCATCCCAGCTGCAACTGACCTCAGTATTTCATATCTGCTATTTGTGGATGATGTGGTCCTGCTGGCTTCATCAAACCAGGACCTCCAGCTCATTGGACCAGTTTGCAGCCAACTGCGAAGTGGCTGGGATGAGAATCTGCACCTCCAAATCTCAGACCATAGTACTAGCAGAAAAAAGTGGAGTGCAGTCTCTGGGTTAGGAGGATGTCCTTGCCTCAAGTGGAGGAGTTTGGGTATCTCGGGATCTTATTCACAAGTGGAGGGAAGAGAGAATGGGAGAATGATGGACGTATCGGTTCAGCATCTGCAGTGATCCGGACTCTATACAGGTCTGTCTTGGTGAAGAGAGAGCTGAGCCAGAAGGCAAACCTCTCTGTCTACCGGTCAGTCTACGTTCCAACCCTCACCTGGTCATGAGCTTTGGGTAGTGACTGACAGAAGGATTGCGGATATAATTAGCATTCTTCCTAAGGTGTCTGGGCTCTACCATAGATATAGGGTGAAGAGTTTGGACATCTGGGAAAGACTCAGAGTAGAGTCACTGCTACTCCATGTTGAGAGGAGCCAGTTGAGGTGGTTCGGGCACCTGGTAAGGATGCCTCCTAGATGCTTCCCTGGTGAGGTGTTCCAGGCATGTTCAGTTGTGAGGAGACCCCGGGGAAGGCTCAGGACACACTGGAGAGATTATATATCTCAGCTGGCCTGGGAACACCTTGGAATTCTCCCATATGAGCTGGAAGAGGTGGCTGGGGAGAGGGACGTATGGTCTACTTTACTTGGGTTGTTAGTGCCATGACCCGGATACGGATAAGTGGAAGATAATGGATGGATGGATGGATGGATGGATAATTGATGGGTGGATAATAATAATAATAATAATAATAATAATAATAATAATAATAATAATGATAATGTAAGTAATGAATGTCATAATGGTAAAAGTACACAAGAGTTAAGTTGTCTACCAAGAAAAACAGTGACTCATTTGGAAAGGTTAAGGACAGTAGAACCTGCATCAATTTCCTCATCCCGTCATTCATGAATAGAACCATGATTATTCTCCCTACAGCCAAGCTCTTTCCATTTAACACTGAGCTAATGACCAGCGTCTGCTAACAGACAGCAATGCTGGACTGCTCAGGTCACTGTTGTTGAGACATGCTCTCTTAAGAATACTCTTGAGTCAGTCATCTTTAAAGATCTTGACCCGTGATGACCCAAACATCAAAGAAAAGCCATTACCTGACTTCTGTGACACAGCCCGGACTCTTACAACACTGAACATATTTGAAGTGCTTTACTGAAAGCCAAAACAAATCTGATAAAATGAAAATGGCCAGAAAAATACGACAAATGTTATTTGTTCTCATATATGACTTTCAATTTCCTTCTGCATTCCAGTCTTTATCAGACACACCTGGTCTCCGTGTGAGTGACTGAAAGAGAGAAAGGGAGCAATACAGATGGTTGTAGAGTGTCAGAAACTCTTTGATTGTAACCACAGCATGAACAAAAATGAGATTTCTTAAGATTTTAAGAGTAGTTCACTCAAATCATATTCATACTTTCAATGTAGGTGACGAGCCAAGACATGTTTGGATCTAAATTTAGCTTCTTTAGGAGCTGCAAAGCTAACAAACACAAGAACTCAGTAGTCACCTAAATTACCCCAGATGTTTATATCAAAATCCAACACCACACATCTCTGAAAGACACTAATCAGTGTTGAATGAGGACTTTACTGTGAGCTTTAGACAACCGACTCCCAACAGGAAGTAAGTTTTAGTGATAATAACTGTAAATATGGAGGATTCCAATCCAGAATCTACCAGCCCTGCTGCTGTCTGAAGTGGCTGCCTGTAACAGTGAACATTCATTCATTTTTATAGCTTACAGTAATTCATATTGTGTCCTGAACCACATTGATTAGTTTGTGAGACCTTAATTAAAGTCTTAATTCATTTTGGGTGTAGTATTCCTTTAGTAAGACTGAGGGTGAAGTTCCTGGTGTGTTGTATCGACTCTAATCCAGCCCCAGTATGCTGCTGAATGAATTTCTTATCATATCATGAGATAAGAGACAGACTGGGAACAAGACTTTAAAAAAATCTGCTTTTAAGAGAGGAGCTGCGGTGATTGATGGTGGTCAGCGACTCTCCATAAATGATTATGTCCAATTTATTATCTTCTGCTGGTCTTTATACCC
Source organism: Crenuchus spilurus (assembly GCA_036984385.1). Classification (NCBI taxonomy): domain Eukaryota; kingdom Metazoa; phylum Chordata; class Actinopteri; order Characiformes; family Crenuchidae; genus Crenuchus; species Crenuchus spilurus. The sequence continues at coordinate 7,023 of BRDA01022220.1, forward strand.
TAAAAGTGATGACTCTGGAACCTTTGAAAATAGGCAAGAATATCTATTACATGATCTCTGGAGCTCAGTCCGAATGCTTACTCAGAATAAAACTCACCTGTCTAATTTTTGTGTCCATGTCTTCATCTCTTTCTCTCTCTGTCTCTCGTTCTCTCGGTGTAAAGACTAGCTTGCTGTTTCAAATTGTGAGAAAAATCCATCTACTGTCCATCCTTCTATCCATTCATCTCCATAACATGCAAATCCATTGAACTTAAGCAGGTCTGGGTCTGGTTAGTACTTGGATGGAAGACCTGCTGCTGGAAGTTGTGTTGGTGAGGACAACATGGGGCGCCATTCTTGTGTCCTGTATGGATCTCAATGCCCCAGTGCAGTGGTGTTTTCCAAAATCAAGGTCCAGTTCTCTGAGGTCAGAGAAACATGCTTGGTCATTTCCTTAAAAAGAGTAGGGGTCCTACTCCTAAACACCCCCAAATTCAAAACTCTCCTCACCTCGCCCTAAAAGCTAATACATGGGACAGTTCTGTCAGGAGCTCAAAACTAGAATATATTTATTGATTTGTGATGAGAATTACATTATGGCTTCAATAATAAAGTGCAATTAATTAATTGATGTAAGCAATGTTGATAATCTTTGCTGTGAAGACAGTTTTTGGTGTAGGCCCATGTCGATAGTCCAGGTCAAGCGATGATCTGATTCTCAAAGATCCTGCAGGCAAAAACTGAATGGGGTGGAGCCTACACCTTACAACTGAACAGAACCAAACTAGAGGTGGAGGGGAGGAAGGAAGAGAAAATTTAGTTTTTCAACCTGTAATCAGAAGAGAACAGTGGATGAGTTGGCTTGGAACAGTAGTGCGGCACTGTGGCTTGGTGGTTAGCATATTTGCTTCTCAGCGCTGCAGTCTTGGGTTCAAGCCCCCATCTGGGTGGAGTTTTCCTGTTCTCCCACAGTCCAAAAACATGGAGATTAGATTAATTGGCTGCTCTAAATGACCCTGGTGTGTGTGAATGAATGTAGAAATGCTTGGTTTATGGTTTGGTTTGGCACCTTGTCCTGGGTGGTCCCCCTAGTGCTCAATGCATTCCTCCAGGTGGACGGTCACTTCCGGTTGAGAGTACGCTGTTCTTGATTGGCTGCTGCCTCTCGCCAGTGTGTGGTTGAGTTCTAAGTGTGTAAAATGATTGTGTTGTGTTGTTTTGTAAAATGTCCTGGGGTATTCATTCTTTTATAGATAGGTGAAAATTGGACACGGTGATGTCAAGTGAGAGCATTAAGTGTACCTTAATGATACTTTTAGTATCAAGGATCCGTCCATACCTGCCTCTCCTTGTTTCCTCAGGTGCTTTGTGTGAAGAGTCAGCAGCAGGCTGTAATGGACAGACTACAGGACGAGTGTGTCTCTCTGAAACAGGACATTTCTGCATATGCGCTGGAGGTATTAATAACACTCCTTTTTCATGTAGCACCATTTATCACTGTGTATTTTAACACAGTCTATATGTTAACAGAATATGTCTAATGGTGAGAAAAGCATCCCATAATGTTCTCTGAACGACAGCCTTTTCTGGCCACATACACATACAGGCTACTGTGCACACTCTCAGAAATAGGTTACTTAACCATCACTGGGATTTCCTGTCTCTGGGGTGGAACACTGAAGGGTACATCTTGACTACCTTTAGTTGGGGACATACTTGTGGCAGATTCTGTTGTAATTCATTCATTTCCAACCTCTTAAATGGCCTGAACTTGTCATTCAGTACTTTCTTATTTTGCAAGATTCATGCAAAAGAAAGCTGTCATAACGCTGACAGCCTCTTTTTTCTCATCAAGTTTGTTTCTGCTCATTATGAGCTGCCAATTACATTTTTTCTTCAGATTAAACTATGTGCCATATTTTTAAACAAACCTTGAAGCATTGATTTACTGATCCTTTAATGATATTTGAATAAGTGTCAAACAAATAGAACAGAGTAATTCGTATCTGTCCTGCTGAAAGGTGACTTTCTCTAGTGCCACATGTTACAAGATAAATAATGTTCCTTTAGTGTTGTGCAGCCTTAAAGAATTTATTGGACAAAAAAGATACATTGGAACAGTAATTTGTAAGCATGTTTTACTGTTAATTCTAAACACATTTAATGCAAATTTAAAAGGTTATTTAAAACATATTTAATGTAGTATAAGTTTCATATTGTTGTGTACAAAAATGATTTAGGTTTGCAAATTTAGACAGATAATAAAAAATACAGTGGACTGTTAACAGCATGTTGTATTGACTCCACACACTGAGTGAATGTAGTGAGCCTTTAAGGTACATAATTGTACAAACAAGGTCCTTAAGATCCATTGTCGACAGTGTGTTTATTATCTTAGAACTTATTCATGCCAGTGTTGAGTGGTATGAAGCCTAATTAACTGCAGAACTTGGAGTTATGTTGAAATCAGATGTGGTGTGTTTCACAAAGACCTTCACAGCAGATGGATTTTAGTGTTGCTCTGAATTAATTCATGTACAGTAATGTTTCCAGAGATTTTTAGAGCTTTGAGTTGGTAGGAATTGTACTCCTGAACACCAGGTGTGCTTAGACAGACTAGTAAACAAAAAACATGCTTTGTATACTTTATAGCTGTAGTGTTATATTAAATAAGTATTTTCAAAAAGTGAGATTTGACACATGATATCCCTGTACTTCCACAGTCCAGTCTGGACACTGCTGCAGTGGAGGAGTGTGTGGCTGCTCTGGTGATGGTACCTGAGGAGATCCTGAATGCTGATTGCCCTTACACTGACCTCAAACTGACCCTCATCACTGCCTTCCACTCCCTGTCAGACAAATACACAGAGCAACTGGAGACAGTACGCAACAGACTACAAGGCCTTGACAGGTAACACATACACACACACATACACACACTGAACTCTCAACTCATCTTTATGTTCCTCAGTGAGCCCAAACATAATCACTCACAAATGACGTGAAAAACACTGATTTTCTCATAACAGAGGCACATGTGAAGGTCTGAGATATATTTGGTGGTAAGAGAACAGTGGGTTCTCATAGTCAGCATGCTGGATATGTTGACAATGGGCAGACATGAAGACATGTCTGAGACATAGATGCTCTCAATCAGCAGTACTAGGGTTGGTAGTAGGTGGGTACCTATCGGCTGTGGCTCCAAAATTCACCAGATCTCAGTCTGATTGAGAATCTTGAGTACATTCTGGAATAATTCTGATTTGTGACAGCTCTAACTGACAACTGATAGGACTTCTGCTGCTAATGTCTTGATGTCAGATACCACAGGACACCTTCAGAGGTCTTGTGGAGTCCATAACTTGGGTTGTTGGTGCTGTTTAGGCAGCACAAGAAAGACCAACAGCATATTAGCATATCAGTCATTTATAGCCGATTTTTTGTTGGTGTCAAAACGGTACTATATGAAACAGTAAATAAAGAATATTAAATTATTAGACATTAATTTTATAAGTAGATATATAGCAATTATACTACAATGAAGAAATGAATGACTGATGGATTAAGTGAATGACAGAGTTGATTGATTGACTATTAATGAATGAATGATGAAATTAATGATGGAATAAATGAATGACAGAATGAATGTTGGAATGAAGGAATGAATGAGTGAGTGAGTGACAAAAGAATGGTGGAATTGATGAGTGAGAGAATGAATGAATAATTAATGAATTCAAATTAATGTACATTAATTTAGCATACAGTAAATTATTATTATTATTATTATTATTATTATTATTATTATTATTATTATTATTATTAATAATAATAATAATAATATTAATAATAATAATAATAATAATAATAATATATAAATAACCAAGGGTACACAACTTGGAGGGGGGAACTTTGAGCAGATGAGAGGAGCGATTGATTGAATGAATGAGTGACTGAATGAATGATGCAATTGATGAGTGACAGAATGGATAAATGATGGAATTAGTGAATGAATGAAAGAATAAATTAACATTCAATTAGCATACATCAAATTGAGTGAATGAATGAATGCATGAGTGAATGAATGACAGAATGAATGATAATACGAAAGACTGAATGAATGTAATAATAAATATTTTTTTTTTAGTATACAGTTTCCACACATTCAGGAATTCTGATTTTTTTGTCCTGTTTTTGCATTATTAGTCTGTTCTTTCAAGCAGTAAAGAACCCCGAGGAACTACTTAGGAGTCAACATAAGTCTTCCTAGAACTTTACAACCTCATTAAGAACTCCTTTCCCCAAGATGCTCACCACAAATGAAAACTAGCATGTACCAGATCTCATTTACAGACCTACAAACTAACCTTTGTTCATGATTAGCAGTGTTAGCAGTTCAGAGTAAGGTAAGTTGTGCTGAAAGAATTGTTTCTTTCCAGAGTACAAAGACCACAATCAATTCTCAAGTGTGTTCACCAGACAGAATCATTCAACTGAAATGGCTAAATGGCATCGAGTAGTGAGATACGCTGGCAGTCAGTAACTCAGTGAGGACAACACTTTATTTTTATCCTGTAGATGCACCTGTAGAGTCAATTTTCCACTAAAGATGTGCTAAATGTAACTTAAGGTCACATTTATTGTAGAAGATTGTGTTTAATAGAGACCCAAATATAATTCTTAAAGGGGACATATTATATTTCTTTTTAAACAAGTTAAAATAGGTCTATGGGCTATACAAAACATGTCCATTTGTTTTCAACAAGTTCTTTACCCAAAATCACTTTCACATAAAGAGATATCACCAGTTCTATTTTTCCTAGTCTCAGTCCCTTTCAGATTGAGCCATTTAAGGGTTCCGTCAGGTTTATGTAAATAAGCTGTTGCTGGCCACGCCTCAACACCAGCATTTAAACTGAAAGTTTACCACACATGAAAATGACAGAACACAGAGGCACTATCCAACCATATATGTTCAGCCCTGAGGCAGAGCCAGAGCAAGAAGAGGAGCCACTGCACAAACAACTTCACGAATGCAGCAAACACACACACACACACACACACACACACACTTGCAGCCTTGCCTTCTTGCAGCCTTGTTTTTTTTTTCTCCAGTCGACAGTTCAATTCAGAATGAAAGGTCTTCAACTAATCTAGTGGGTGGGGCTCCGGTGGGGGATGACCAGTGAGGGGTGGTACCAGGTCGGTTCTATTCAAATGTCCTTATTGTGATGATACAATAAGAGAGCCATTCGATTCTTGACACCGAAATATTTCAACTGACTCACAAAATTAGTTTTTTTTCACACTTGGAGTGTTTATAGGAGCAGTAGAGACCCAAGTTGAAATACAAAAACATGCAAAGTGAGTCTTGCATAATATGTCCCCTTTGCCTTAAATCAAAAACTAAAAATGGCCCACATATATCAGACTTCTTTAGATTAGAATGCTGGTCTGGGGTCAGCGTTATGCCTTTTATGATCCTAGATCAGCATTCTCACTCTGAGATCTGTAACCCAGTGTTGATGACAATTAACAACTGAAATTCATCAAAGTTGAGCTTCAGTAGGTCAGCTATCAGGTTTTATTTAAGTGTTTTTTCAGGTTTTTCATACTTTTATACAATTATTTCATCCATCCATCCATTATCCTATCCACTTAATTTAAGTTAGGGTCATGGTGAGTCCCCTACCACTTCACAGGGTGCAGGGCAGGGCATCTAAGCTAAACCCAGGACATGGTGCAGATCCATCGCTGGTATAACATTATTGGTTTATGCATATTTACAGTTATCATTATTGGACAAATGACAATAAAATAATTGCGTAATAAGATAAGTAGTTCAGTTTGCCTTTTGTTGCAAGTCAGGCCTTTTCTGTACATTTTCATTATCAATAAGTGACAAAAATGTGACAAAAATATGAAGATTGTTTTGTTGTCTTTCTGCAATGCTGTATGCACAAAAATAGCTTTTTATCAAACCTTCTCTTCTGCTTACAAAGACAAATCTGACTTTCAACAGAGTTTCTCTGCTTGTTTCAGCTACGAGTGAGAAATAATTCATATTGATTACATGCTTTTGTTACTGCTGACACGAACTGTGTCTAGCATCGTCTCGTAAGAATATTCCCTGTTTTTTCTTTCTTTTTTTTGCTTGTTTCCTCATTTAAGTGCACAGAAATGATAAATCCCTTCAACTCCAAGATGAGCATCTGAGCAATTTGTTCTGACTGCCAGTCTATGACTTCAGGCCTGTTTGTTTGTGATGTTGGCCTTGCGGGGGTTATATGTCAGCAGTTATGTTTGTGTTACAGTCTTGTGTGCTGTCTATCGCCCTCATCCTCACAGCGCATGGTTAATTAAGGTGCCTGACCAGCATCTCGTCTTTCCCTGGGCTTGTTATGCCCAATTAAAAACTGAGCTCAACTTTGAGGACCCGAGAGGGGGGCTTCAAAATGGCATCCACATCACAGAGTATAAAGAGCAAGCTCTCCAAACTCTCTCCACAGGCAGTGGCTCCCCATGGGGGGCTGATGACTCACTTACATACACACACACACACACGGTCTTCTTTCTCAGTGAACAGGACAGTAAGGCAGAGAGGAGATGAATAATTTACATTTACTGTAATTTACATGTACAATGATGAACAAGCACAGGAATCTGTAATCAGTCAAATTGGAGAGACTGATTATTGATATGATTCGTGATCAAACCTACCCAGCTGTGAAGCTGTGATATGAATCTTTCCCAGTGGCCTTTTGAATGAATAACACGGCTCTATTAATATGCAGCATAGTATATATGCTCCAGTGACAATTAAAAGATTTAACTGCAGTGTGCTACAGAGGCACGGTGATGCCAAAAAGAAGACACATTAATGTCTAACAATCCTATAAGTTCTGCAGTGGTCAGGACCCTCACATTGACACTGATGTGGTGGTGGTCTGTTAGTGAGTGTTGTGCTGGTGTGAGTGGATCAGACACATAAGAGCTGCTTAAAAGTGCACCAATCAAAACGATCCCGCCAACAGCATCCTATGAGCACCAATGAAGGACTAGAGGACCAACACAAATTGTGCAGCAACAGATGAGCCGCCGTCTCTGACTTTACATCTACAAGATGTTTAAAATCTCCAGCAGCTCTGCTGTGTCTGATCAGCTCCATCATCCATGACACCCAGGGAGCAGTTTGGGGTCACGTGCCTTGTTCAGCTGCACTTCAGCCATGTTCGGCTGCAGGGATCAAATCTGCAACCTTCTGGTCTTAAACCCACTTCTCTAACCTTTAGGCCAGGACTGGCCCTGAGTGGACTTTTGTTTGTTGAAAATGACTAAGATGGAGCAGACCTGCTAATCTGAGAGATAGATAGACAGACAGACAAACAGACAGATATCTGCATGTGATTAGCTGTAAAAGAAACATATCCCATGTTTTATAGGAGTTTTTTCCCACCACTTCATCACTTTGTTTGGTTTGATGTAGCAAGGATAGTCACCACATCTTCCTGTGATGTGTATGAGACTATTCATAGTGCTATCAATACAGCAACACTGATACCACGCTCATGCTCAAGCTGGCTCATGTGAACCAGGAACCTTTTAAGAATGGATCTGCATTTCAACTGGTTTGAAAATCCCATGATTACATCTGGTTTTTGCCTAATCCTTTAAGAGTATAAACTCTATGACTGAAGAAGAGCTCTCTTTTTGAGGACTTATCCAGTCCAGAATCAGCGTTTTAAAAAGTTTCCTCACCAGTATCTGAGGTGGTTACTGATGATTCACACAGCAACCTCAATGATTGCCTGTGTCCTAGCATCACGTTCAGCCTATAAAATTCACGGTGACACCAGGACTCCATCACTCAACTGCTTGCATGACAAGTTTGCTGGTTCCAGTCCGACAAGATTCTATTTCTTCCATAAGAGAAACATGTTTGCAGTGGAAGAGTGTAACATCTTTTTAGATTTAGACACCACTGCATGATGAGTGCCTCATCATGCTTAGAGGAGAACACTGAGTGTATCTAATGTGTGTTTTCCATTCAAAAGATTCTCAAATTTTAAGAGACTTTCTGAAAAGTCAAAAAAATATCACACACTCGAGATGAAAGAAAGAGACAGGTGTGTTTTCACACCTGTAGTTCGTTTCTCTGGTCTGAATCTGAATAACCGTGGCCTAGTGGGTAAGGATCTGGTCTGGTGAACTGAAGGTTGCCGGTTCAATCCCCAGGCAGGTCACGACTGAAGTGCCCTTGAGCAAGGCACCTAACCCCCAATTGTAAGTCGCTTTGGATAAAACCGTCTGCTAAATGCCTCAAATGTAAATGTAACTTGGAGCGTTTCCCCGCTGTTTGGTTTGTTTTTACACAGGCACAAACCTAAATACACCAAAATGCGCCCCAGCAAACAATGTGAACACATTGTCTCCTCTGATTGGTCAGAGCTGGCTGATGCGGGAGCAAGAAAGTAAACACTAGAGCAGCAGCAGAGCAAAAACTGTCACTGTCACTGTTGCTGTTGCCATGCGGTCTTCACCTACTGTCTCGCAGCTGCCACGTGGCACTCGCCTGTCCCGAGCCACGGCTCTATTCCACTGTTTAATTGTCTTGAGAGCTCTCACGTGAGATAGTGCCGTGTGACACAGTCTATACGGTGGGGTAGTGACGCGTGACGGCAGCAACAGTACAGTTTTAGCGCTAACTGACTCTCCGTTTAGCTCAGATTTGTGGAGTTACACCGTAGTCGGGTAGGATCGAGGTCTCACCACAAGCGAACCACACCTGAGTTTGTTTGGGGCCGGACCTAGACCACCTCCTCTCGCGGGTCTCAGTACGGCTCGTTTGATCCGCACCCTGGTTTGATTACTGTTTTCACGCTGGACGAAACAAACAACACCAAGAGAGCAAAAGAACCAGAGTTGGTTTTAACCGGACCAAATAGTGTTGATGTGAAAACGCCATTAGAGCATGGTCACTGGTCCAAGGCAGTGTAGCTAAATATGTGACTTGGCTCCCACTGTGTCCTTATTCAACTCCTCCAATTAGCATTTTCATCCCAATTTATATATGTATTTCCAAACTCGACATGTTGAGAGTGGAGCTCTGCCATCTTTCACACTGAAGTAGAGCATAGGCATCTCTCAATGATGTCTAGACATTAAGGACATCAAGAATGAATGAATGTTACACATTTATAGAGACTTTCTAATATCCAATCAACACAATCCTTTTACACTCTTAGAACTCGACCACACACACCAGCGAGAAACAACAGCCAATCGTGCACAGCGTACTCTCAACCAGGAGCGACTGTCCACCTGGAGGACTGCATCAAGCACTAGAGGGTCAACCATATCTGGGCAAACACACATACACAGATATACACATTCATTTATACACACCAGGGTAGTAGCCATTTCATAGAATCTTCATGTTTTTGGACTGTGGGAGGACCCTGGAGTCCCCAGAGGAAACCCATGTAGACATGGGGATAACATGGAAACTCCACCCAGATGGGGACTTGAACCCATGACCCTGGCGCTGAGAGGTGAACATGCTATCCACCAAAGCACTGTATCGTAAAGATTAGATTTGATATGATTATTTTGGTGGAATCAGAATTATGTGACACAAGCAAGAGGAGTTATCTACTCAAAAATACAATTTATATAATCAAATATGTCATGTTTTTAGACCTAATAGTATTTTGTGCAGTGATCCACTGACTTTGAATGGAAAAGGGCATTGCAGGAGCTCCACGCTGCAGATTCAGGCTTTTAGCTTGAATGAGCCAAATGACAATATCCCCAGTGATGAAATTACACCTCCAGTGTTGAATTAAGTCCAGCTGTATACAAATGAAACACTGTAAGAATTAATTAAACTCAAGGGAGTTTTGTTGTTTGGAACTCCAGGTTTTATGTTGCACAATTTGTTGTGTTCACATATGTGTGTGTGTGTGTGTATCAGGAACTGTGGCTGGTGTGAAGAGGATCACTTACGTTTCCTGCACACCATGTGTCAGTATTCTCCACAGCTGAGGAACCACAGAAGCTTATGTATGGACATGCTCCTCAGAGTTCTCCCTCACAGCTCCAGAACACAGCTGGTAAGTCCACGTGCAACATATGTCTCTTAGAGGAGCATTTTTACTAGTTTTTATTGCTGATTTCAGTTCCAGTTTCTTTAGTCACATCGGCTGATTGCCAAAATTTAGACAATATCTTAATTTAATGTTCTGCATCATTTTCAACACTGCAGTGACACTGATGTGGTGGTGGTGTGTTAGTGTGTGCTGTGCTTGTATGAGTGGATCAGACACAGCAGAGCTGCTCAAATTAAACACTGTCCACTCACTGTTCACTCTGATGCACACACACCTACCTTGTTAGTCCACCTTGTGAAGAGAGACAGCAGCTCATCTGTTGCTGTACAGTTTGTGTTGGTGGTCACTGCAGTGACTGTAGTGCTGAGAATGATCCACCACCCAAATAATACGAGTTCATTCCAAACCAGGGATGCTCATAATATTCTGATATGACAAAGTCCACCGATATGGTCAGTGTAAAATGGAAAATGAGCGTAGAAACAAGGAAGTGGTTTTAATGAAGGGACGGATTGCTGTACATTCACTTCAGTTACTTCCTGCTTCTTTCTGCCCACTGTGCAAAAGTTGGTCATTTCCTCTTAAAAACAGATGATCCCCCCTCTCACTCACTCCCTCTTTGTCATCACAGACTCATACACATACAGAACAGGCCCTCTCCATCTTTCTCTCTCTGCCTTTTTTCTGCCCTGCTCCTTTTTTGTTGCCTCTCCTGATCTGATCTCTCTGGTCTCTGTCTGAACTGTTGCTGCACTCAGATCATCCAAACTGTTAGAAACTGTTCAAAGCAGTAATTGCTCTGCCATCTTTTGATGAGATTTGTGCGATGAAGCTTTTGGGGAACTGGAGTGTGTTCAGAAATAACTATCACACCTATCTTACATCTCTCACTCCGGTCTGGCTTTCCATCTTTCTGTTGTTTCTCTTTTGTGACAGCCTCCAGACGCTCTTTCTACTTTCCTTTGTGTTTATGCTTTCATTTGATCTTAATCATACTAGTGCATCTCAGAAATCAGCATATCTTCTGTTCATTTGTGGTCATAGTTTAACTTAAATGCTAAATTGTCAATTATTTATTATTTTTTTTTTACACATAAAGTCGTATTTCAGGTCTTGTTTTTTTTTTGTTTGTTTGTTTTACAGTTTTATTACGAGTTTGACTAAACTGCTATTCAAACAGTATCAACATTAAAAGAAAAATACTTTATACAGAGCCCCAGAGGAGACGGGGATAAAAAAGAAAGAGAGAAAAAAGGAGCATATTGCAGTTTGTGAGAACATTTTTAAAACATATATTCCCACGTTGGCTTGGTGGTTAGCACGCTCGCCTCTCAGCGCTGAGGTCTTGGGTTCAAGTCCCCATTTCAGCGGAGTTTCCATGTTCTCCTCGTGTCTGTATGGCTGTCTTCTGGGGACTCCTGCATGGTGGAATGGATGGATGGATGTTCCCACGCTTTAATCATGCATGTTTTTCATATCTGTGGGCATGATTAACAGTGATTATACTTATATATGATTAGTATTGACCCTGCAATCTGATTGGCTGGGAGATATATAAGAACGCTGATATTGACAATAACAACATTCTGACTGAAGCTCTTTAAGTATTGCTCCACCACATATACTTAACTTAGCAATGACAAGCAGCAGAGCGTCTAATAGAGGAACTACTTTACTTTACTCACAAAATGTTAAAAACAGTTAACTGCGATAGTGGAGCTGTGGTATAATCACAATAATACACTTGATGGTCATGCTATATTGAGATATTGACATTATCTCACATTATAGCACGACCCTGGAGTGTATTATTGCTTAAATAATTCCTAAAAGCATCTGATGGTTTTTAATGTGCTTAGATTCATGTGATAGTGTATAGAGATGCTCTCATTAGGGTTTATTTGGATTTATGTTATGAGTGACATTACTTTACTTGTAATAAATCAAAATATATGACAGTTGAATTTTTGTAATTAAATTATGAGCACAAATGAATTTTCTCACAATATTCTAATTTATGGAGATTCACTGGTATAATCACTCACTGAAATGATTGCTCAGTAGTTTGGAATCAGTCTTTTCGGTAAGAGATGACGGCTGCAGAGCTGGCTTGGCTCTCCAGTTTGCTCTCCACGGAGTTCTTTGCCTCCACCTCATCCATTAATTTCATATAATGGGACACCTTGAGGGTGGCACGGTGGTTTGGTTAGCATTCTCGCCTCTCTGAACTGAGAGTTCAATTTGTGTTCAATTCCCATCTGGGTGGAGTTTCCTTTTTCTCCATATGTGTGAGTGTCCTCCGGGGTCTCCAATTTCCTCCCACAGTCCAAAAACATGGAAGTCAAGTGAACTGGGAACTCTAAATTGTCCTGTTTGAAATGTGTGCCCAGTGATGTATTGGCACTCTGTCCTGGGTTTGGCTAAGATAGTGAAATGCCCTGCCCTTCACTTGGTGAAGAGGTAGGGGGACTCACCATGATCCTGATTAAGCAGTTAAGATAACGGATAGATGGGACACCTTGAATGCCGTAATCCTGCTTACACATTTAGATATTTTTTCTGTATTTCTATGTACAAAGAAAACATTTAAAAAGAATGCAACCTGTTAGTATGCAGAAGTTTTGTAGTCATGGACAAGAAAAAGATCAAGTAGTGTGGACTAGTTTGTTTAGTTGTGACGGTTACCTTTCAGCATTTCCAGAGCATTGATGTAGAACATTGTTTATTAATTTATTAAAAGGTTTGAAAACATGTTCCTCAAAAAAGAATGGAAGGGATTTGTATATTTCTCCTTCTGCATTGCATAATATCATTAAACGATTCAAGGAATCTGGAGGAATTTCAGTGTGTAAAGGGCAAGGGTGCAAACCTAAGCTGAAAACCTGAGATCTCCAATCTTTCAGATGTCACTGCATCGATAACTCATCAATAGCTGATATAACTGCCTGAACAAGGGATTACTTTGGACTAAAATATAGAGATACATTCACAAATGCCACTTAAAACTTTAGTTTTAAGAAGCTTCATGTTCCATCACACAGTACTTGTACTGTGGTCATAAGAATTAGTATTCCAGATTTTTGGGGGAGGAAATGGACACTCCGTACTTCCACACAAAGATGAAAAGGACCCTCCAGACTTATCAGCAACACGTCCAAAAGCCAGGGTCTGTCATGGTATAAGGTTGTGTCAATGTCCTTGACAATCTGACAATCTACAATCTAGAAGTACAAATAGTTTTTAGACTAATATGTTCTGCCTTTAAGATGGCACCTTTTCAAGGGAGCTTTTTTCAAAAACACTTATGGAAGAAGAGGGTGTGAGTACTGGACTGGCCTGCCTGCAGTCATGAGATTGCCTGTCCCCAACAGAGATTTTGAAATGAAAAATGCAACAGTGTTGCACACCTTAAGATATGATATGACATCATAACACCTGAAGCACGTAATTGCATGGCATCCTCAGTGCCAAAATGTATTTTAAGTGTATTTAATTAAGAGTAGCAGCATCCAGTCATTGACCTGCTGACACAAGATACTTGCATAGCAACAGAAATGTAGCCAATCAGCATCCTCAGCATCCTCATGCTGAGCTTCATTTATCAACACAGCAGAGTCAGCCAGTGGTTTTATGAATGTCTGACATTACTGACATGAAATACATGACTCTTGAAATGCTTCATATTTAGTCTTAATAGTGTTTTTGCTCATTTTATTGCATATGTTTATGGTCCAGACTGAGTTGGTGATAAAATGATACATACTATACTTTTTATATTTGTACATTTGCCTGCAGCTAATGACATTTTTCATTAACTATTAGTCTGCTGATTGTAATGTCAATTAAATAGTTAGTGACTTTTTCACTGAGTACTAGTATCCTGCAGTTTGTGTTAAATAATATTGGAATGGTTGCAGAAACCCAAACAGCCCCATCTAGAAAATATATATACTGTATATATAAAGCATGATTCCCTAGTGATTCCAAACTTTTGTGTGCTAGTGTACACACACAGATGCACATGCACACACACAGACGTACACTCACACACACTGATCAGTGTTGTGATGCAGTAGCAGAGACTCAGTGAATGATGTGCTTGGCAGGATACAGGATGTGCAGTGTCACCCTCTGTGGACACATCTCACCCTTGGACACACACACACACACACACACACACACACACACACACACCTTACCCGTTCATTGCAGCCTCCGTCTGTATCACCATGACAACCGCCAGAGTGCCTTGCTTGTTCTTGGAGACCTGTCGTCCTGTCGGTTCCAGCTGGGTGCTGCACCCATGGGCAAGACACACACACTCTCTCTTACCCTCCAAAGATGACCGGTTCAGACTGGCTTCTCGGCACCACATCCTATGAGTGCTTTCTAGTGTATGTTAATGCACAACATGTGGGATTACTACATGTATGAGCTTGCATTGACTTGATCAACTGACTAATACTAGATCAAAACCTAACCCTGACCTTAATCTCTTTAACCAAATGTCAATCTCTCTACTCCCAAAAATGTGCTTAAAACAGCACATCCATTGTAAGGACTGGCAAAATGTGTCCACATCTACAGTATTGTCTTTATTCTGAGGACGTTTGGTCCTTACATTCCTCACAAATGTCTGTAATTCCTCCACTTGGATTCTATTGTGCAAGCTTGCAGCTAATGTTTTTATGTCATGCTTCTTCACTTGAGCTCACAGCAGAGGTGTGAAGTGTGATTTATTCTAACAGACGTCCTTTCACCAGCTCTAAACCAGCCAGCAATAATCCAGATGAGCGATGGCTCCTCTGCACTGAACAGTGTTCTCTTCCGCCACCGGACGAGATAAGGAAGCTTGCTATTAGCATAGAAATCAATTAATCAAATGTAATTAGCATATGTGAAGACTACACACTCAGCAAAGTGTGTGTGGTTCATTAAACACACACAGAAACATAACAAAGCAAAATTTTCTGCAAATAGTTTTAAGTGGGTTATCTACCATGACGTGCTTTATACATTATCATACACACACACACACACACACACACAAACTATACAAATATGGTCAAATACACACCAGTCAGAGACTGTCTGTCCCCCCTGTTAAGGCAGATGCTGTGTGACCATTCCCGGCACTGTACTAATCATTCCTCATCCAATTTGACCTACAGTATATACAAGTTGCAAGTTTAAGCTACATAAAGTTCAGTCAGTACTGTGCATTCTACCTAAAAATGCTTTCAGGGACACTAAAAGCACCTACATTTTTGGGCGTTCAGCAGTAAACTGAGAGCATGTGTTGTATTACAAATAATAAAACATTTTTCATCACAAAAACCATCAACATTTGCATTTGTTTCATTTATTTAAGAAAATAGGCTTAAAAACCTGTTAGTGTAAAATGTACAGTATATTCAATAATATTCAGAAAGCCCCAAACATAGACAGTGATAGCTGGGAAATAAAGGTATTATTTTGAATGTTATTTATGGAATGGGGTTCTGCAATGAATATCCACATTATTCTTCACTGGAATAAAACCATCCCTAACACTTTCGCCCCTGGAGCACAAACACAAAGCTAAGCTGCTGTATTCTGGCTTCATCGTAACAAGTGAAGTTTAGTAAAGCTTGTGGTTGTAGTTTGTTGGTTTCTTCCATTTCACCACCAAACTGTAACTGTGCTGGCGATTCTGAGTTTTGTTAAATCAAATCAAGGTTTATTTGTTACGTACACAGACATACATGGTACATCTGGCAGTGAAATGCTGTGGTGACTGCTCATTCACATAGAAAAGAGAGGGGAGGGGGAGTTGGGGGAGAATATTCAAGAGATAACAGGAGAATAAGAACTATAATATATAGTGTACAATAATGGCAGAGATAAGGAAGAAGAGATTTCTGTGCAAAACATGTAGATAATGTATGTGGATGGTTAAATAGTAAGTATGGGTAGTGGATTGTACTGTATATGGTAGAGAGTGTATGTGTCTGTGTGTGTGTGTGTGTGTGATTGCATTGTCCGGGGAGTGTGTGCATGCCTGTGTTACTGTCCAGAGTTCAGAGTTCAGATTGCCTGAGGGTAGACGCTCCTTCTCAACCTCTCTGTGTTTGCCTTCAGGGCGTGAAAACGCCTCCCTGATGGCATCAGAGAGAAGAGTCCATTGTCAGGATGGCTAGTGTCTGTCAGTACCTTTTTGTCCTTGGTCCAGCAACGCTTGCTGTAGATGGTCTTCATGTCAGGGAGCTCCGTTCAGATGAACACACCATCCTCTGAAGGGGCTGTCTGTCCTGTAGGATGCTGTTCTGGAACCAGGCTGTGATGTTCCCTGAGAGGATGCTCTCTACAGTGCAGGTGTAGAGATTGCATAGCACCTTGGAAGGCAGCTTGACGTCCCTGAGGCATCTGAGGTGGTATAGATTCTGATGGGCCTTCTTCACCACAGAAGACCATGACAGGTATCTGAAACTGTGTACTCTTTCCACTGCAGCTTCGTTTATCCAAACAGATCTGTAATTCCTCGCCCGCTTTCTGCTGCAGTCCACAATCAGCTCGTCTTGCTGACATTAAGGAGGAGGTTATTATCCTGGCACCGGCTCTCCAGATGTTTAATCTCCTCCATGTAGGCCCTCTCATCTTTGTTGGAGATCAGACCACAGCAAACTTGATGATGGTGTTAAAGCTGAAAGTAGCCATGCAGTCGTGAGTGTACAGTGAGTACAGCAGAGGGCTTAGGACACATCCCTGGGGGACTCTGGTGCTAAGAGTGAGGCTGGGTGAGACATGTTTTTCTACTTGCACCGCTTGTGATCTGTCCATCAAAAGATGGAGATCCAGTGACACAGGGATTGGTGAAGTCCCAGATCTGCCAACTTGGAGGTGAGTTTTGAGGGGATAATTGTGTTGAATGCCAAGCTGTAGTCAACAAACAGCATTTTTACTTAATTACCCCTCTCAGCATCCAAATGTGTCAGTGTTGTGTGGGGCAGGTGTGTGATGGCATCATCTGTAGAGAGTCATTGTTCTCAGCCCCTTAACTGGAGAGCACAATTCTGAATGTCCAAAAAGGTAACAGTGCCATTAAAAACCTCATTGTTCAATATAAATTATTCTGTCTTTTAATTTATTTGGCCAAACAACAACATTTAGTTTGTTGCCATTTTTGGCAAAATAATTTGCCGAATATTCAGTGCATCCTTAATTACAACATTTAGAAAAGTGGGGTCTACCCAAGATTTTGACTGACAGGGCAGATTTCAGTGTATTCATTTCTTGCTGCAACATTGCAGAGCTATTGTGTTCTGTGATGTTTTGTATTTTCCATTATGTTTTCTATTGCATTTAGCTTCAGAAAGCTGTAGTGGGAGGACCACCACAGGATAACTAAGCCAAGGCTGTAAAACAGCACAGGTGGGGAGCATTGCTCAGACTGCCTCTGAACCGCTGCCCATTCAGGACTTTGAAGTGAGAAAACGTTCCTCTATAAAACACTCCTTGCCCAATTTACCTGCAGCTGAAAGAGAGGAACACTTTCTCCCTCACTCTTTCTTTCTTATTCTCTCTCTCTCTCTCTTTCTCTCTCTCTCTCTCTCCTCCCAACCTCCCTGTCTCCATTCTCTCCCTATTCCACCCCCACCACCTCTCTCACTCTCCTTTTCTCTCTTTCTCTCCATTCTCTCACATCTTGAAAGCGGGCGTGTTAAAGGAATGAAAAACAGCAATAAGCCCTCTCCCTTTCGTTCCCGCTCTCTTTCTTGCCTTTGATTTCCTCTTCTTTTTCTAGTACTCTCTGTCTTTTTTTAAAGGAACGACTGCATCAAATGAATTGTTGACAATGGCTCTCTTTAAAGGCTGAAACTACGTTCCTGGTCTAATCACCCTCTTTGGGAAATAATTAGAGTTGAACGGTTTGAATGAATGTGGCTAAATGAAAAGCCTTGAGGGGAAACAGGCTCTTTTTAAGCACTTCCCCAGCTGCCCACCCATGTGGAGCAGAGGCTCTCCTAAACCAGGGCTCTGATATTCAGTCACAGGTAATGGTGAAACATATTAATGATGTTATGGAGTGGACACATATTCACATAGCTTTATGGAAATGAGCATACGTGCCTTTGCTTATCATTGAGTTATATTTCAGTCTCTTGGTATGATTCCAATACATGCAGGGCAGCTATAGCATATTAATGCTGTTTCATCTCCTAATGATCAGAATAATGAGATTTTAACACATTTTGTCACAAATGCTTCTGCTTTAGATACTCAGCCTTCTATGGTAGAAGTGTGAGGTAACTCAGTTTTAGTGTCTCTCACAAGTTGTTGACCGTGAGCTTATAGGCTTTAGTGCAGCTGTTTACTCTCTGCTGTCACTGAATGTAAGAATATCATGATGCTCTGAACTAGTGTTAGTGCTATAGCACTTAGTTCACTAATATTCAAACGAATGCTCTACTTAAAAAAGGCTTGCATAAATCTAATCTAGTATATGGAGTGTCTATTTGAGCTTGTTGACGAGCTAATATCTCATATTCTAGTGATTAATAGTTTTTACTGAGACTTTTATGGATTAATATCTCCTATTCTAGTGATTAATAGTGTTTATTGAGGTTGTTTAGTATCACATATTGTAGTGTATAATATGTTTATTTAGGTAGTTTATGGATTAATGCCTAGTGTATCCACAATATTCCTACATCCCATTATTCTTTAATGGAAGTACAATATGTGTTCATATGGAAAATTCCTGGTGACCACAAACTTTTGAGTGATAGTGTAAATGTGAAATCATTTTTAATCTAGTCTAGTAGTATCTCTCATATTTTTCAGTATGAGATGATTTAACCTATTTATAGATGAACTTTTATAGAGTGACATTTTTTTGTTTTGTTTTATGGGCAGAATTTTTGCAAATATTTGGTGGTAATATACCACCATTTACAACTGGTTAAAAGAAAAAGCTTTAAATCATTTAAAACTAGTCAGTAGGACTGAGTAGAAAGTGGAAAATTTGAATAAGTACAACTTCCTGTTCCCTCCCCCTCACTCTCCACTGCGCTCCAGCCCTGCTTCCATAGTCCCTCCCCACATGAGGAGGCTGCAGTCATAAGGGCTGTGCTCTAGGCTGTGCACAAGCAGTGATTGACACTCTTCCCAATTGTGATTTTTTGTTTTAAGTTGGCCATGGTGGATTTATGCAAATGTCATTAGGGTCACTAGGTGGAGCAAGAGAAATATAAAAGTCATATATTTTATATTCATTACACATGAAAGTGACATATTCCAAGCTTTTTTTGTTTTAATGTTGATACTGTTTGATTAGTAATTTAACTCCAGATGAAATATTGTGATAACTTGAGATTCTGGATTTCTGTTTTTCATGAGCTATAAGCCATATATATAAGAAATATTACTTTATGTGTAATGAATTTAAAATATGACATATTTGATATATAATATTTACGTCATATTGAGGTTCTTTAAATTTTAAAAGGGTTCTCACACTCACCTCTTGGACAAGATAGCATCAGGTACACATGTTGTACATATTGGAGAGAAACATATGTGTGCAAACTACATGTGAAGAATAAACAATTCTAGTGACAGATAAATGTGTAAATACACAATCACCTGAAAGTATTCTACATTGTGCTGTCTTAAGAAAAATGTCCACAGGTTGTGCATTCAGTATTACTTTTATAGAAGGAATGAACATTCCATTAAGACCTTTTAATGGATCTCATGCTGTAGTTTATTTATTTATCTTTTAAAATGTTTCAGTACATGTGCTTGGTGTAGCAGCTATGCTCTCCATGGTATTATGCCCCCTGGTGGCCAATAGAGCTTTGCCCATTCAGCCCTCACTACCTTTCATAAAGGCTTAATGGAAAAGCTACTTGATGGTTTTTGTCATGTCCAGAAAGCACTGTGGCCCATTTATTTCACAAGCTCACTACAGGGGCTTATTCTCATTTTCCTCATCAGTACATGACTCATCTCACTCAGAGATGATGGTCTCTATACATATATATCATGAATGATGCTCTTTAGGGGTAAGCTTTTGCTCTCGTTATAATGAACCTGCAAACACACATGTACAAAAAAACAGCAGACTGTTTGATAAAAATAGCACTTTTCCTCATGAGGACCAGCAAAACCATCTTTATACTAATATTTGGTCCCCATGAAGAGATAAATACAAAGTCAAACACATCCGCAAACCTGGAGTAATGAGAAATAGTGATGGAATTGTTTGAGTGTTCTCCGTCTTGTCGAGTGTTATAGTATATAGGTAGTCTATAGTACTGTATCCAAACAAAGAGGAAAGAAGAGAAAAATGAGATCTTAACATCTCAGTAGCTTCTCGACATCAAATAAAAGGTAAATACAAATGAAACTAAGTCTCCTGCTGCTCAGTTATTTATTCTGAGAAAAAGAGCTCAGTAATCTCACATGGTTCTCATCTTGCATTGAAATATTTAAGTCTCAATATGATCTCAACCATTTCTCATCGAGGACTAAGAATCTTTTCAGTCATTTTTTGCTTTGAATAACTATTGGAACTGTTATCCGGGCCAGTGTCACGTTTTTGTCTCATGCTATCTCATAAGCAACTGTAGGAAAGTCATAAAAAGCAATATTTGAGCAAAACCATGGTTCTAACGCCTATGTTTTGGTGTGCTCTGTTTGTTTACTTCTGTCCACGTGTTCTGTCTGGTTACGTTTGTGCTTATATCTTTACTTCAACCCCCTCATGTCTCGTCCTCTTTCAGCACCAGCACCTGTCTTGTCTGATAACACTGCCCTGCTGTGACGTTTTATGATAATCAGTGTTCCTATAAAGTCTTCCCTCTGTGTCCCAGTCGGCATCCATCATTGTATTGTCAAGCTTGTAGTGTCTTCAGGTCGATGTACATTTGGTCTTCAATAAAAGTCGTTTTTGTTTTGATCCAGCTGCATCCGTCTCCTCCTGTCTCACAGCCTTATTACACTTTGAGACTTTAATTAACATCCAGATACACAGTAAATCTGCCAGTGTTAAATCAACACTATTAGAGTTAAATTAACACTGAGAGTGTTACATTTTAACACCCTCAGTGTTAAATTAACTCTAATAGTGTTGATTTAACACTGGCAGATTTACTGTGTATGGTTTGAATGAGTTGAGAGAAATGTTGGTGATGTATTTCTATTCAAATCAATTAACTATTTGGGTGATGATTGAGTTCTAGTGTTAGCCTCACAACTCCAGTTTTAAACTAAAAAAGCAACATTTGAACTTGGCTGATTGAATATCTGAGGAATTATTAGTAATGTAAGTAAGTATCTCCCATTTCACTGCTACATTACTGCTTTATTAATGTGTATATTAGAGGCATCTAACTTTCACATCTACTATCAAGTCAACCATCCTTGACATCTAATACTGGTCTCTTTTCTATTTAATCATTAAAGCATTTTAAACATCTTCTCTATTGCATTCACTACTTCTCTTCACCACGCAGTCCTCCATTTCTTTTGTAATGCTGAATGCCATTCTACCTTTACTACATTAATGCCTCACCTTTACTTCTATACTTCATTCACATCTACACTAATACCTTCATTCTTTATCTTCAACTCAAGTGCTCTCATCTTTCATCATCAGTGATAATAGCTCCTCTACTTCACTTTCTCCATGATATCTTCTTTTCTTCACTTAGTTACTTAGTCCTGATGGTGCTTACGTGTGTGTTTGCTATTGAGGTCAATATTATAAAGTGCATTTTAAAGGGGCTCCATATTCTGTGCTTTTAACAGGAATATCCTATAGACATGTATTTGAAGGGGAAAGTACCAGCTCTTTGGACATCTTGTGTATTGTTTTGTGTGTTGTTTCAGTGTGCTCATATGCGGAGCTGGGACTGGTACCGGTTCAGTGTGGCCCGTGAGAGGCTGCTGTTGGAGTGCTGGAGCAGAGACTGGACTGGGCTGCTGCTCCGGGCTTTAGGGGTCCTACAAGAGGCCAAGGCCAAACACCAGGAGCAACAAAACCTGCAGAGTGACCGTGCACACCAACAGCACATCTGTGATCAGCTTAGATACAAGGTAAAATCTACACACACACGCCATGATGCCTTGAGCAGAATATGTGCTAAATTTCCTGCAGAGAGTAAACAGCTGTAGTAAAACCTATAAGGCCACTGTCAGCAACTTCCTGTAGTTCTTCCTCACCCTTCTACCATAGAAGGTTACAAAAAGGAAAATGATCCCAAATTTTAAATGTTTGTGTGGTGTTTTATATACAAACCGGATTCCAAAAAAGTTGGGACACTAAACAAATTGTGAATAAAAACTGAATGCAATGATGTGGAGATGGCAAATGTCAA
>BRDA01022223.1:13179-32866 GCA_036984385.1 Crenuchus spilurus
TCTGTGAGTACAAAGAACTTGTGTAGTCACAAAAGAGAGGTAGGTCAAGGGATTTTGAAATTTTACGAGTGCAACCATTTCACACGAGTCATAATTGGCAGTACGATTATGCATTTTATGTAATTTATGCATTCAGTGTGGGTGGGACTTAGAAGGTGGGGTTAGCCTTGAATTTCCATTGGTCACTGACAGCAGCTTTGAGTCCGCCTCTGAGACAAAGCCACGCCCACGCCACGTACATGATGGACCAAAGAGCTCAGAGTCAATACACTGGACAGTGAGTGTAAATAGTTTTTAAAGTTCCAGCCGCACAACACAGACTAAAACTTCAGTGTCACTGCTGTGCAGTGCTGATAATCCAACATGTCACTGTCACAGCTGAGCTGTGAATGATCCACTGCTCAAATACTTACGTATTTAATGTATTTTACGTATTAGCATGACGGTTAATACTGAGCACACTTTACCAACGTGAGCATTTTAAAGTTTTAGGGAACTGGATGGAGAGAAAACACTGATGTGTTCAAGAAACATGAGTGTCTGCAATATGAACAGACCATTTAGCAATTAATTATAACCTTTGTATAAATTTAAATGGCAAAATTCAGTTCAGCTGCTGTGAATTACAAACCCTATGTTCCACCATGTTTGAAACACTGTGTGTGAAGCAGATGTGGTGGGTGTGGCTCTGTCTCAGAGGTGGACTCAAAGGTGCTGTCAGTGACCAATGGAAATTCAAGGCTAACCCCACCTTCTAAGTCCCACCCACACGTGAAAAGTGTTTCAAAAGTCAGAAGCAAAAAAATGCGGAGCAGAAGCAGAAGAGAGATTCCAGAAGCAAAAAAACAAAAATAATGAAACCAAAATTTTTAGAAAAATAAAAAAAAACTAAAATAATGAAACCAAAAATTGTGGAAAAATAAAAAAAAACAAAAATAATGAAACCAAAAATTACTTTATGGTCTTGTTTCTGTGGATTTTGGTTGCAGATTTATTTTTGCTATTGTGAAACTTTTGACACAAAAATCACTCCATAGATTTAAGGCTAGTAATGTATTAAACAATAAAATAAAATAAAACAAATAAATAATGATGTGATTTCAAACAGGTGATTATAATCATTATTTGGTACAAAAGCAGTATCCACTTGAGGTGCAAAGATGGGCAGAGTATCTCCGGTTTGTCAACAAATGCATTATACAGAAAATTATTGGAATGTTCCTCAAATGAAAGTCTGAAAGGATTTGCATATTTCTCCCTCTACAGTGCATATATCTGAATTAAACAATTCAAATTAATTCAGTGTGTAAAGGGCAAGGGCGCAAGTGTAAGCTGTCATCAAGAAACATCATTTAAAATAGCTGATATAACCAAGTGGGCATGGGAATACTTTGGCAAACCTTTGTCAATCTTAAAATGTTAAAAAAGTGTTGCTCAAAGAATGGTGTGGAAGTGATTTGCATATTTATCCCTTTACAATGCATAATATCATACATGATTCAATGAATCTAGTGGAATTGCAGTGTGTAAAGAACAAGAGTGTAAGGATTAGTTGAACAACTGTAATCTCTGCATGCTCACATGGCACTGTATCAAGAACCATCATTCATCAATAGCTGATAACCACGTGGACAAGAGATTAGTTTGGCAAACCTTTGTCAACCACTACAATACAGAGTTACATTCACAAATGCCACTTAATACTTTACAGTGCAAATTAGAAACCTTATGTTAACCATGTCCAGGAGTGGCATCACCTTCTCAGGGTTCCAAAGCATCTGGGATAGAACATCACACAGTAGAAATGTGTATTGTGTTCAGACAGCATTTCAGATCTTTTTGGGAAGAAAAGGACACCATGTACTCCAAACTAAAGCCAGAAAGGACAATCTAGACTGTTAGTAGCAACAAAAGTCAGGGTCTGTCATGGTATGGCATTATGTCAGTGCCCTTGGCATAAGTTATTTGCACTTCTAAAAAGTACATTGAGATTTTAGAGCAACATACACTATACTGCTGTCAAGATGACATCTTTTCGAGGGATGTCCAGACATTTTTCAACAAGACAATGCAAAACCACATGCTGCACATATTACAATGGCAGAAGAAGAGGGTACATATACTGGACTGGCCTTCCAAATAAATAGATTGGCATCCTTGGTGCCAAAATGCATTTTAAGTGGCCCAACTTTTTTTGGAATGTGTTGCAGGCATGAAATACAGGAATGGGTTAATATATTAACAAATGCAATTAAGTCATTGTTTGTCACCCACATCCACAGTCTTGTTTTTGTATCCATATGAAAGTTTTGAGTTTTGTTAATAAAGTTTTGGACCACTTTGCATCCACCTCCTTCAGCAATCTCTGACAGCTGTTTACAGACCACTTGAATAATCAGATAACTTTCTGTGATCAGATTGTTAAGTGCATGTAAACACACTCAGTGTCTCATGCATAGGTTTTGAGTGGACCTCTCTCAAGTCAAACACTTTTAATATGAACCAAAGAGAAGTGATATATTATTGAATGACATCTCATGTCATTGTTCTGCACTCAGTAGCCACAGCTGAAAATTTCAAAACAAAAAATTTGGATCCTATTTTGCTGTCCACAAAACTCCAACTTCAAAGTGCATTCAAAAGCAGCAGTTCCTGACCTGCCTTAATGTGGCTTCTAATGGCTTCTCCCCTTTTTAGCACTTATGGCATAGCGACCCCTGAATGTATAGTGCAACACCAAAAAATGTGAATATCATGAAAAGGTTTGTATGTGTTCATAATTTAATTCAAAAAAGTAAACTGTCATATATTCATTACACATAGTGACTTTTCATGCCTTTTTTGTGTTTCAAATTATTTGAATATTTTGAGAAAATTACTATTCAAAGAGTTTCAAAATTAAAATAAAAAGGCTTTAAATATATCACTTTATAGTTCACATTTTTAAAGTAAATTGTGAACTCAAATGATCTTTGTCATGATATTCAAATTTTTGGAGATGCACTAGTAGAATATTCTGCACTTAATTTTTCTGTGGTTCTAGTACATCACCCAGGTCTATGTTTCCCATTGTGAACTCACTACTCACACACAAAAAAATTAGTACACTTCAGAAGATCTCTGACATATAGTCTAAAGAAATGGACTGAACCATAGGGTTTACAAAAGATGTGAAGTAGATCATCCTTTTTTGTGCTGTTTACATAAAAGTCAGTGCAGTCTGACACTAAACGCCCAGTTCATGATGCCCTAAAGGTTATCCATGTGTGACTTTCTCATTGTTTAGAAATATGTGCATCCATTTTTCTCCTTGTAATGAAATATGTAATGCTGTCTACTTCTGCCAACATGTTTGATGGGCATTTCCATTCAAATCTTTTTCTCCTTGCTGAAAAACTATCACTTTTATGGTTCTACTGAAAAATGTCACAAAGACTAAGTGTACATGGAAGAGCCTCATGTTTTCATCAGATATCAAAAGGGACTAAAACCTTATTTAGATTATGACAATCAAACTGTGCTGTTTATAGTCTTACATAGACTAACAGTGTTAAAACTGAATCAGTGGTGTGCATGTAAACACAGTCATTGATGCATTCTGTGAGTGAACAAATTGAAACTATACTTTAGAAGCGGGGATCCAGAAAATGATACTTTTTTGTGCAAACAAAACAAACTTGAAACAGACTGTGGCTAAACAAACATGACTTGGTAGACATTCAGTGACCTTTTTGATGTATATTCATGCACATTGACGACATGCAGACATACACGGTTTACACTATAATGACAGACGGTGACTGAAACACTGGGAAGGCTTATATTGAAAATGTAATCAGACATAAACAAGACAGCAAGGCTGTGGAATGAGAGGCAACACAGGTGTGGCCAGTGATGAGGGCAGGAACAAGACGTGGATGTAAACACAAGTGCAAATGAAGATGAAATAGCACACAGAGCATGTGACAGGAAAGAGGCTGGGGCAGACGACGGGAAGGTTACAGATACACTAATGTTCAGGTTCACTACAGTTATGTGTTAAAATGTCTTGCTTCTACAAAACTAATTATATGCTACATTTTTTAAACCAAAGGGTCCACAGTGGCATGTCCTTGTGCAAAAGAGGTCTTATAAAACAGTGCTATAAACAATAGAAACACATGAATGCCTAGCTTAGATCAATGACAGAGGTTTCCGTGAATGACAGTCAGTGAGAGACATTTAGAAGAGGTAGAGATATCTAATATTTGATAATGTATTGAAGACTTAGTGTACTAGATTCTCTTCACCCTCACACTAACCACAGTGCATTTCAAACAGAGTGTAAGCCATTGGGTAAATCCCATAGTGGAAAAAGGGTTTTGTGTAAGTAGGATACAGTATTTGTGTGGCTTTGTGAAGACAGCACGGCTGATCCGGGCAAGAGTCCAGCTCAGCTGATCCGTCCACCCTGGAACCACAACTTAAACCCCACCGCTCCATTTACATCCAAATATACTGTGTGCACTGCTTATTTACACAACAGTATCTCTCTCTCTCACTCTCTCTCTCTCTCTCTCTCTCTCTCTCTCCAGAATATAGACTCCTCCTCTTCACTGTCAAACACACACATGCTCTCTCTCCTCACCCTTAAACCCCTCCTCTGTTTGGCTCAGTTGGTGCATGCTGAAGCTTCTTGTTGCTTGTGGCATTTCTTGGAAATTTCTGATGACAGAATACAGCTGGAGTGTATTCACCTGGACTTTTCAGCACCTTCACCGTCACCCTCAGTGGAATATAGCAGCAGACTGTAAAGGCAGTTTTAAGGTGAGATGCTCTACGAGTTGAGTATCAGATTTGAATCAGGCTTCTTTCTTTTCAGCTCCACTCAAATATTACTGACTTGTCGCAACAGGTGTTAAAGAGCCAGAGGTTTGAATCAAAGAGTTTGACAAGCTTTTCAGGTCACTATTGTGTTCTTACACTATTTTACTTCATTATTTTTGCTAGTGGTAGTGAAATACTACAATCTATAATCATAAAACTGATTATATGTATGTATACACTGACTTTTGTGTTCTCTACTATTTTATACTGTACAAAGAAAAAAATATCTAAAAAATAGTAACTTTATAGGAGAGAATGAAAATATTCAGTGTAAGTTAATGTAAAGAGATTTCATTCAATTCAATTCCGGAGCATTTGTTTTGGTCCAGTCATCATGAAGAATCAAAATAATGTAAAAAGTCACCTACTGAGCTCTAAATATGCTAAAAACATCCTCCAAAAATTGACATTTTTGTTTTTATTCCCAATCAAAAGTAACAAAAGACTCCCATTTGATATGATAAGTGGAGCTAAATTGAGATAATTGGGTTATTTATTTGTAATTTTTTAATTATTTTTGGACAGCAATGATAAACCCATATGTTCTGTATTTTATTGTGTTAACAATGCTGGCCTATGCTTGCTGCCATTCATGTGTTCAGACAGTATAAACAATGTAAATTGGTGTTTAAAGTAGTACAATTTTTTTACCACAATGTAATTGAATATTTTGCTCTAAAAAATAAGTAAGTGACAGATCTACCATACTGTGAATATACATACATACTGGCACAGGTAATGAACACCTAGGCTAAATGAAAGGGAACAGGTCCATTCTCTACAGTAATATGTGTTAAATGAGGTTCTTGTGGAACTTGTCAGTGACGTTCTTAGTGTTGCATCCTTTTGGCTTGTTAGGCAGATCTTTCCTTTTCTGTGGCCGTGAATGAGGAGGCCCCCTTTCTCAGTGGATTTACACAGAGGGGCTGCAGGGGAAGAGGTGGACGGACTCAATCTAATCATTCCTACACCAACACTTCCTATGAAAACAAAAATATTTCCTTCAGGGTTAGACCTTCTCCAGGGTGGTCTCGGTGTTTGTTTGTGGTTTTTAATGCACCCTTATCTGCCATTTCATCATATATTGGAATGATAGTGAGATCACTTTGTTTTTTTAGTAATAAACTCAGATCAAGATCAAGTTAACTCTTTCACATCCACCAACTCAGTTTAGTACGAAAAGGAAAAATGTCACAAAAGTTGTTCTGATTGATTTAAAGTAATTGACATCTAATGTAGAGTCTTTCCCAACAGCAGGTTGTAGCAAACCATTATAGTTTATATAAACCATAATACTTTTGATAAATGTATATTAGCACATAGGCTATATAATACTGCCATCAGAAGTCAAGCTTGATCATAACAAAAGCCTACATTTATTAATGGTAAGGAAGATGGTACTACATGGTTATGTCTAAATTTAACTGATAAAAGTTATTTGGGGTGGCACGGTGGCTTAGTGGTTAGCACGTTCGCCTCTCAGCGTTGAGGTCTTGGGTTCGAGTCCACATCTGAGCGGAGTTTCCATGTTCTCCCCATTTCTGCGTGGGTTTCCTCCGGGGACTCCAGTTTCCTCCCACAGTCCAAAAACATGGAGGTCAGGTGAATTGGCTACTCTAAAAATGTCCATGTATGTGTGTGTGTGTGTTCACCCAGCGATGGACTGGCGCCCTGTCCTGGGCTTATTTGAATAGTGTAATGCTGTGCCCTGTGAGGGGGTAGGGGACTAACCGCAACCCTGATAAGGATTAAGCGGGTGTGATAATGAATGAAAAGTTATTTGTAAATCACATACTCTTTCTAAAATGATTTTTTATACTAATTACCACAATTCATTAGTGATGATTCAAAGTATTTTAGTATATTAATGCAAACAACATAGTATTAAATGCAACTTAATCAATATATAAAACTTAATGTTTAAAATCTGCCTTATTTACCTTATTTGCTGACCTCTCAGGCACACTGCAGCACTGTTAGCATAATGACAATAAAGCAACAATTCATCATGAGTGAAGGCTGCACTGAGAAGTATTAACTATTATGTCTCCTTTGTGGACATAAACATGATGATTCTGACCTCAGAAGTGTAAGATTACATGAAAAATGCATGATTCTATGATTTTATTCAGTCTCAATAAATTCACTATAATCTAGTCACCTATAGAATTTAGATTGAGGTATCAATGTAATTGACCACTATGTCCACCACAAGGCATTTTTGTGATGGTTCCATTTCTGAAAATGTTCTGGGTCCTAAATATTTCTAAAATGTTTCTAAATATTTCTCATTTATAGCTCACTGAAGCAGAAACATAGTGACTAACAAACTAAATATACAGTACCATATCTAAAGTGTTATTTCAAGCCTTTTTGTTTACTGTTAATCAGTATGACTCATAGCTCATGAAAATCAGAAATGCAGAGTTACAAATTATTACAGTTCAGTGGAATCTTGGCTGTCATTTGCCCTGGTTATTGTACAATTCCATTATTGTTGACATTTTTTGAGGACATTTTGTCCCAGTTGTTGTTCATTCCCCCGGTTTTTGTTGGCATGCCTACACAACTCACCACTAATTTCATAAAAACAAAACCTCCACTCATGCGTTTGTTGTTCATTCTGGCTTCATTTCTCATTGCTTTATGTTGGTAACGCTCAAAATAAAGTAAAACACGTCACTTCGTGCAGTGCTACCGCTTGAAAACAGGTGCGAAAACAAATATCGGACAAGAACAGGTGTACAAAACAAGGGCTGCCGGCTGGATCACACCAGCACTCACTTAAACAGAGCGTAAACCTGCAAGAGTGATGTTAAATTTTAATTTCTCATTATTTTCTGTATGTAAAACTATAGTTATTCTATTTAAAACGTATTTTTAATATTTTGTAGTGTCTGGAACAGATGAATTGGATTTACATTACGGTGCTGCTTATGGGAAATATTGCTTCAGTTATCGTTCCTTTTTGGTTATCCGAGGTTACACTGTAATTCATGTTGAGTTTGAGTAAATTTGTAATCCTACAGTGTCATTATGAACTAAAAAGGCTTGAAATGTCACTTTACATTTGATGAATATGAAATATATGAGAGTTTACTGTTTTTGGAGCTGCACTGGTCTACTGCAAATCTTTCTCAAAATTTTTTTTTTTAATTTCTAGGTTTTTGCCCATTTTTATCCCCTTCCCAATGTAGTGGTATCCAATTTACCCATCCCCTCCGTTAGGCCTCTCTCCATCACTTTGCAATGTCCCTGACTCTAGGAGGGTGCAAGCAAGCACAAGCCTCCTCCGTTGCATGTGATGCAGCCACCGCTTGTTTTTCGAACAACCGCTGATACACAGTCACTGGAGAGCCTAATGCGCTCGGAGGAAGTCACACAGGGTCCCCAGCTCCGATTGGACCAATCAGTAGACGCCTGAGCCAGCGGACATTGCAATGTGAAAGTGATAAGGAGAGTGAGAGCGCCATCTACCCGCCCAGAGAGAGCACTGCCAATTTTTTTGCTCTCTTGGGCCCCGGCTGTTGATGGCAAACATAGCGTCTTTGCCTGCTGAGCCACTCGGGGCCCATCTTTCTCAAGATTTGATGTGTTTCATTTGATGAAATGTTGTGATTACCTTGTGCTTTTGAGGGAAGCCAGGCCATCCTTGTTATTATTTGTTTCAATGCCTAGAAGAAGCTTACAAGAAGCTGACTGAGGAAATCTGTGCTCAGAGTTGATGATTAAGAAAGCATCAATGAAAGGACCCAAATTTTCTCAAATGCTCTAGTTTCCTATTTATATATAAACAAGATACTGTCAGCAGTTACGCAACAGTGCAAAAGATTTTATGGTTAGACAAAACAATTGTTCCTCTAAATGTGATAACTTCTACACACACACACACACACACACACACACACACCCACACACACACACACACACACACACACATGTTAATAGAACAGTTGAGCGGGGTGTGAGCGCTTGACCTTGCTTGCTGATTGGGCTGCTCTTCTTATCTGCTTCTGAAGGTTAAAACCCTGAGGTGTGTGTTTTTCTCTCCTGATTCCATGGTGCTGTGGGTGTGTGTGTGTGTGTGTGTGTGTGTGTGTGTGTGTGTGTGTGTGTGTGTGTGTTAGCGGATGAAACACAAAGCAACGTGCTTGATAAGGGCTCACTACAGTAAGCCATGCCAGCTGGCCCTTTCTCATGTTTGTCACAGTGGAGGTAGAGGCCGAGAGACAGTAATGATGAACTGGACGAAAGGAGGAGAGAGAGAGTGAGAGATGTGGGAAAGTGCTTCTGATTTGCCACTCGTTCTCCACTTGTTCTCCATGCATGCTTGGAGGAGATCACTCTTTATTAACCAATGAAAGGGATCAAATGCTGTCTCCATGAAAATCCATCAAAGAATGGCTGGAAGTTTTCACACATGAAACACATTTAATTGAATTTAGTGCAGAGCGGAATGTTCTTGTGAGGATCAGAACATATATACAGTTCTGCAATTACAGACTGTAGTCCACCTGGTTCTCTGTATACCTTCTTTCACCCTGTTCTTCAATGATCAGGACCCCCTGAGGTATCATTTAGGTGGTGGATCATTCTCAGCACTGCAGTGACACTGATGTGGTGGTGGTGTGTTGGTGTGTGTTGCGCTTGTATGAGTGGATCAGACACAGCTGAGCTGCTGGAGATTTTAAACACTGTGTCCACTCACTGTTCACACTGTTATACACACCTACCTTGTTGGTCCATCTTGTTGATGTAAAGTCACGGACAGTAGTTCACCTGTTGTTGCAGCTTGCATTGGTCTGCATCTAGTTCTTCATCATTGGTCACAGGATGCTGCCCACAGCTCACCGTTGACTGAATATTTTGGGTTGGGGACTATTTTCAGTCACACAACCACCATGACTTTCTGTATGTGAATGTGTTGGTTTAACTTCACTTCAGTTTGTATGAGCACAGAATGTTTATTTTAGTCCAGATGATCATTATTAGATGTTGTATATGTTCTGTGACAAACAAGTCCATTCTTCTTCTAGAGCAACAGCAGATTATTGTGTGGCATTATCTTACCCTGTCATCCTCTTGATGAAAAGCATCCTCTCTGTTGACCCCCCCCCCCCCCTCCCCCCTGCCACCCCATGGCTGTTCAGATGATGTGCTTCAGCTAAGGTGTCAGAAAGGAATGTGTCTTCTTTCCCGGCTGGTATATTTGCTGCTGTGGTTGAGTGTATGTGTTTTGTTGGCGGGGTGAGCTTTAATGAGGGGGTTAGCAGAGCTGCTAAACCACAGTTTGGCCAGAGCCGCTTACTTGCTCTGATGAATGGACTGGTGTGCTGTAAATCAGCCGGTGGCAGAAGACAAGCTGGATTCCTCACGCCGCTGATGTCACTGCCGTCGTGCCTGAAACAGATCCAGACTTGAACGCCTGGGCTGCAGACAGATGTTCAGCCTCAAAGATATGCTCTTCTTCTCTCTCCAGTAGTTCTTACCTGTCACACTCATGTGCTGACCATGGACACCATTCATAACAGTTTGCTGGTCAGATACATCAGGTAGAATCTTGTATTCAGGACAGAAGCTCTAAAATGTGTTCTCAAATCTATCAGTGGTTCTTTATGCTGTGTTGATTGACTTGTCTGTTTGACTCACTCGAGTTTTTGGTCTTTACTGAATTTTAGAAATGAAACAAAGGGATCAAATAGCTTTACAAGTGATTTTTTTTCAGATTATCTGGACGGCAAGTGTTTATTTGTTCAAAACAACCCACAAACATATTTAAAATTAACAAATACAATGCGTGTATATTGTGTTTTCCATTGGAAACTGCAGTACATAGGGGGCAGCTGTGGCCTGGTTGGTCTTGTGACTGGGTCATGTTTCCCTAGGCAGGTCATGACTGAAGTGCCCTTGAGCAACTGCTCCCCGGGTGCCGTGGATAGGGCTGCCAACTGCTGGGGTGTGTGTATTTCACTGCATTGATGGGTAAAATGCCCATTTTTCCCCACTATGGGACTAATAAGGGATTATAAGTAAATATATGAATAAAAATAAAATGTGTGGTTACTATTCCAAATCTAGAACTATCAGTACCCTGCTAACTTTTCTTGTATCTAGAGCTTGAGTTCTGGAGCTTGAGTAGGAGTCACTAGATTTCTACTCCCGGATGATTTACCACTGGTTTGGTACCACTGGTACAGTGGGAAGAAGGGTAGCCAAATCAGCATGGGTACAATTTGTTTTTCAGTGGAAATGAAGATAAAATGTGTGATTTGAAAAAAAAAAAACCACCATATGCAGTATTAGTGTCAACATTTGGTGAATTTTCTGTGAGGAATGCCAGTTTACAATTTCCATGGACCATTCAGGAGCTGTAACTCACACTTCTTTAAATTAAATCATGCATGTTGCTGGTGCAATTCCATGCAGAGGTGGGAGTGACTACAGGACCCAAAATTGTGGTGTTCTACCTGGATTCATCTAATCAATATATCATTAATGTCACTGAAAAAAAGTTTACATTTATTACCTTTTACTGGTTAAGCATGTTAAGGGTGAATTTTTAAACACAAATGATTGAAATGAAAAATTAAAAATGACTATACAGTGGGACCTCGGTTATCATTTGCCCTGGTTATCATACAATTTGGTTATTGTTGACTTTTTTCAGTGAAATTTTGTCCCAGTTATTGTTCATCCACCCAGTTTTTGTTGACATGGCCACATGACTCACCATTAATTTTGTGAAAACAAAGCATTCACCCACTCGTTCATAGATAATTCTGGCTTTGTTTCTTGTTGTTTCTCGTTAATAACGCTCAAAACAACCCAAAACACACCACACTAAAGCAATGGCGTACAGTACTACCTCCTGAAAATGAATGCGAAAACAAATAGCAGCCGAGAACAGATGTGCAAAACAAAAGCTGCTGGCTGGACCAACACCAACTAAAACAGAGCATAAACCCACATGAGTGATGTTAAATGTTCATTTATCCATTTCCTGAGTCTTTTGTATTTATTTCTCATTGTTGTCTCTATGTAAACTATAGTTATTCTATATAAAATGTGTTGGAGTGTCTGAAATGAATTAATTAGATTTACATTATTTCTTATGGGAAATATTTCTTCAGTTATCGTTCATTATGGTTATCATCAGGCACTTTAGAACAATTACGGTAAGTTCCACTGTATTCTGTATTTTTACAGTACAGTGTGAATGTACCAGAGTGAAGCTAAACCCACATTTATAACCTTTGCCTTGGAATCACTGTTGAATTTATTACATAATAAATCTGATGTCTTGATGATGTTGAGGGATGTGACACTTTAAATCTTTTTCTCCCTCCCTTTTCACTGTAATGCTGATAATATTTTATTCTGGAATTCTGGAAGCAGTGTTGGCTTGTGGTAAATTGCTTCACATGCATAACCACAAGGTTTTAACCATGAAATCATTCATGGTACACCAAAGAAAATGGATTACACTGTATGTCAGAGAGCTGCAAACTGTAATATTTCATGTCCATTTCATTCCACTAGATTTTTGTCATTGTACTTTTACTTTGTGATGAAAGTATAATGTATGACCTTTGGGTTGGGATCTTAGGAGCTCTGTAGCAGAGGAATGCTTCTAATCTGATGCATAAAGAAGACTCAAGTTGAGCATATGTGAAATATATTGCCAAATGGGGATGTTAAGACTAACTGATGTGCAATGGTGCGTTGGCATAATAGTTCATGATGCAATTGCCCATATAAAATGTGCACACAGTTTAGGATAAACTCAAAATGCATTGTTTCGGAGCGCTCCAAGTGGCTCAGCAGGCTAAGATGCTGACACTATGACCAGAGGATCCTGTTTGCCATCAAGAGCTGGGGCCCAAGAGAGCAAAAATTGGCAGTGCTCTCTCTGGGTGGGTAGATGGCGCTCTCACTCTCCCTATCACTTTCACATTGCAATGTCTGCTGGCTCAGGTGTCCATTCAGAGTTGGGAATCCTGCGCTTTCCTCTGAGCACATTGGCTCCCCAGTGATAGTGTATCAGCGTTAGTTCAAAAAGAGGCGGTGGCTACATCACACACCTTGTCTTCACCCTCCTAGAGTCAGGGACATTGCAAAGTGATGGGGAGAGCCCCCTAGTGGATGAGATGGGTTAATTGGCTACTACTACATTGGGAAGGGGATAAAAATTGGCAAACCTTTTAGCCAAAAATAAATAAAAATGCAATGTTTCTAACATCTTTGCACTGGTAAAATCTTAATCAAATGGTGTAAAATAGGGGTGAATCTTACCATATCACATTAATATGTATCTTTAATGTATTGCTACATCACCAGTGCATCAAGATGTTTATTGCATCAACCTTAACAATTTGAACAAACTGCTAAAGTTAACAAATTGCTAAAGAATAGAGATTAGCATTTTTCATTGTTCTTGTCAAGTTAATCAGATTGTGCTGTTTTTTGCAGGTGAATCTCCGCTGAGGTTTTTACATTTTGAAGGACCAGCCTTGTCCAGATGTTTAAATATGAGAAAAACAGCAGAGTTTGGCTTCACACTAAGACTCTTCTGGGTGTACCTTGTGACTAGTGCTAAACTATAGAAAAAGATATGGAGGCAATATCCATGGTGACTTTGGAGGGGCAACCAACCTCCAGCACAATGCCACTGTCCCCCAACATGCCTTTTTCAGTACATAACACTACAACAGACATGACCATAGATAGAAATGAACCCACCAGGAACACTTCCTTTAAGAGTGGAGCTAATTCTGTCCCTCCGAAGCAAGAACATACAGATTCTGGCATACAGAATGACACTTGTGGTGAAAAATGGTTCAGCCAAAGTGCAGAAGGACATTCCTCAGTGGTATTAGACCAGAACTCCAGTGATATTTATTCCATACAACCAGAACATGCTTGTGCACCAGCAGATGGCAAGACTACTCTAAATCTTCCTGTGCATACAAAGGAATACAACCGCGAAACTACAACTTCTGCTGAAAGTGCTCTGAAGAGCACTGGGTCATCTTCTGTAGTAAGAAAGGGTGATCTTAACGGTTGCTGTCATGGATCTGACTTTGTGTGCTTATTACAGCAGGACTGCCAATTTGTCTTAGCCTCAGATGATCAAACAGTAAATGGCCATGTTCTGCAAGCTGTAGCTCCTTCCAATATCCCATGTCCTGTTTCTTCCCAGGTGCCCACTTGCATTTCACATGTACCCCTTCCAGAAAGCTCAAATGCACCCTTATCTGCTCATGTTCTAAGCAACGGGGCAGCAGATCTGCCCCGGATCATCAGGCACAAGCCAAGTTCCATCACATTTGCAGACTACGCCAGCCTTCCAGCTTCTACCCAGGGTGGCGAAGACAGTTCTGATTCTGGAGAGTCTTCTTGTGAAGAGGAGGATGACAATGATAATGTCTTCACAGAGGTTCCTCAGTGCAAAGAAATCCTCCCCAACTCTAGTCGGAGGAGAGGTGGAAGAAGACGCAGGGTTGGTGTAGAAGGAGAGAATCAGAATTCAAACTCCAGCACTACTGGCTATGAGGCAGAAGAAGAGAATAGCAGCAGAGAGGTGAGAGCAATGATATATCTCCTTATTGTATCTGAGCTGAGCAATATCAACAAGTGTTCTTGATCAGAAAGTTCAATGGAAAATCTCATTTTCATATTTTCTCCTTTCTGGGCCTTGGCTTTGCACTGTATCAACAACAATAATTTAGCTAACAAGTCACTGAAGCTTATACTCCTCCAATTAGCTATGGTGACCAGATCTGAGGTGATGAAAAAGAGGACACCTTAGCGAAGGGGTTGGGGGGGTGGGGGTGGCGATGGGGTGACGTATAATGTATTACATGTTCAAATAAATTTTTTTGGTGCTTGAACACAAATTTTATTATTATTAATTATTAATAAATATTGACAAATTGATTTATATTTTTAAAATAATTACTACTGTAGTTACTATTATTAATATACTAATAATAACTATTAAATGTTATTATGAATAATAAAGAAAAAAAAATTAATCATTAATAAAATATTAATACATTATTACATATTATTTATAAATAATAAACTGTTAAAAACATGTAGCATAAAATTATCACCCAATCCTTTTCAGTCAACTTCACTTCAGCTCATTATCACCAATGTTACACATATGTTTGGACTGTATGGTCAATAGATCTTATTTACACAGAATTATACCTCATTTTTGATTAAAAATAAGCAGCAATTCTGAATTATTTTGATAATAGTTACACTTAGAGGCATGTAAATAGATGGCTTATCACAGACTGGTAGACACATGACACACACAGACACACACCCAAATGCAAATATTAATGAATTTTAATATGAAACTGCTGATATTAAAATACGTCTAGCTGACGTGACACAGGCAGAACAAATGCTCAACACGTTAACAACTTACAGGTGAAAACAGACTGCCAGCCAAATTGCAGTCCAGACTCCATTTGAGGGAGTGACAGCGGCGACGGCCAATCACACGTTAGCAAGAAACGGCAGAGCCAATCGATGAGCTTGTGGCAGCCTAAAGGGAAACAGGCTTGGATTTCAGCTGGGTCTCCATTTAATATATTGTAACATCTCACTCAAGCGAACCAAACGGAATAGGGGGAGGGCGAGACTAGTTTGTGAACAAAACGCTTCTCGAGTAAAACAAAATCCCGGACGTTTGTGAAATTCCCCCCGGACATGTTTTTTAAGTCTCAAAAAAAGGACATGTCCGGGTAAAAGAGAACGTCTGGTTACCCTAAATTAGTGTTATGCATTAGCAAAGGCCTAAATTAGCATGCTTGCAAAGGTCCTGGAAACCACCAGTGGTTCCAGACTTGAATTCTTCACCACTATAACTGAAGAATAGCTCAGCAAGCATTTATGTACCTGAAGTTACGGAATAATAAGTTTTACTATGTAATAAGCCTTTGGTTAAACAACGTTCAGCTGTTTAGTAATCTCAAATAGACTTGATTATGTGGCTTCTGACACTGTATGACATACCATTATTTATAAAAAGGGCCAAAATTGTATTGCATACCTTGAAATGAAGCTTAAATTTTGAAGCAATCAGTACTTTTGAGTATTTGTACAGAGAATCAGCTCTATTTGCCAAGTATGTTGAAACACACAAGAATTTTATTTCCAGCCATTAGTGTCTCTCTAGTATTATAACACAATTTAAACAATACTTCATATAGTACATCATATAGTGTCACAAACCACATACGTGACTCTATTTGATATTATTAAAGAACTGGGCATAGTTTGAGGCAAGTATGTACAGATGTTGGCTAATTATAGAGTATAGGATGGAGTATACAGATGACGTACAAGCTTCCATTACTCATTAGCTCCAGTAACTGAAAAAACACCAAATTTGGATGAACATCTATATTTGTTGGAAGCAGAAAATAGTGCTAATTTGATAGTTTTAGAAGTGTTCCATTAAACCTTTACATATTTCTATGTTATATAGAAAAAAAAATCTCGCCATGTCTGTCTATACGCTGCATCACACTATTTCAAGTTCCAGTACAAGACCAGACCAGTGCAAGATTACATTCAATCAATGAGCAAAGCGTTTTGCTGGAGGCCATCTAAGCACACATTAGCATGCTGATAGTGTACTTATGAAGTAAACAGGAACCTGGAGGAAGTGCAGTGCTAACCTCTGCTCTGAAGGAATTCAGAAGCTGTCTGCTTTCTCTCCACTCCTCTGTCAAACCAAAAGAGCCTATTTAGCAGTAAAACGTAGCCTTCCATTATTTACAGCTCCATTTAGCCACAGCTAGTCATTGAAGATTTGTGTCTTTTCCCATCCTCTGGTTTGACTTGGATGTCAGTGACCTTTTGACCTCTCAGATTTTACTGTGCGTTAGAAAGGCATCCTCTTGGACTTTTATGAATGCACTCTTGTATGAGTACTATGCGGTGCATGTTGTAGGGAAGATTTTGAAATATAGCTAACATGCCAGTCAACAAGACAAGCAAATTGCAAGTAAATCCAGGTAAGAGAGTACAAATCCTCTGTAAACACCCCATGTTGTCATATGATTTGCTATATAAGGTTTACCTGAAGAAAAAACTGTACAAATCAATACAATAATATGATATAGAGTTACTGAAACTGCTTATGTACACCATGATTCACTGTAAATATTAAATATTAATGAGTTTTTGTATTTGGTAGAAAGATATGGGGCTCCAAGTTGCATCTCTTGTGGCATATTAAAACAGAACTTAAAAATACACAGAACTGAAGTTTTCATCCGTTGAGATTAGCAACAAGTGATGTTTATTTTCACAAAATCAGTAATTAAACTAATATATATATTTATAATTTTTACCTTATTTTCTCCCTAGTTTGTTTGGTAGTCAATCGACCCGCCCATTTGTTGACTCTCTCTATTACTGTCCCTGACTCTATGAGGGTGTAGACTAACACAGGCTTCCTTCGATGCATGTGAAGTCAAGCTCTGCCTCTTTTCAGACTGCTGCCTATACATCACTGCCAGCCAGCCAATGCGCTCGAAGGCTCCCCAGTTCTAATGGATCAGCTGGCAGATGCCTGAGCCACCTGACATTACTTAGCACTGCTTGGGAAAGCGTATCATCTTACCCACCTGGAGAGAGCACAACCAATCGGGCTCCAGCTGCCGATGGCAGCATTCGAACTTGCAATCCTGAGATCGTAGTGACAGCACCTTAGTCCACTGAGCCACTCAGGGCTTGGGATAAATATAAATAACATAAAAACATAGTGATTTTCTGTATGTGAATGTAAGG
Source organism: Crenuchus spilurus (assembly GCA_036984385.1). Lineage (NCBI taxonomy): Eukaryota > Metazoa > Chordata > Actinopteri > Characiformes > Crenuchidae > Crenuchus > Crenuchus spilurus. Next base: position 30,862 of record BRDA01022223.1, read on the forward strand.
TTTAGCCATTTCCAAGCCTCTTCTTGTGGCAGTCCAGTGTCATTTGTAGCTATCATCCAGAACATGGGGGGTATTCTGCAAAACAGGATTTCTCCATTTAGCCAGGTAGCTTAAGCCTAAACCCAAGTCAAGACTACTGAGAAGATGATGCAACTTAACCACTCTGAAAACATCAAGGAGGACATATGGTTCTTCCAAATAACTCAAAACTACTTTTCAAACTTTAATGTTGTTATTCTTTTACCATATTTATGTTTATTTGTATTGATTCTAATGATATATGCTTTTTCACCAGCACAAACATACTTAATCCTAAGATAAATGGTTTAAAACAATACAATATACACTATATATACTGAAGCATTTCACTTAAGATGAGTATCTGATGTCTGTCATGCTCAAACTGCTCTGCTCAGTCTACCACTCTGTATGAAGATAACTGAGGATTGGAATGAATGCATTCTTTTCTTTCCTATGAGATTTTTCTGCTGGTATTGTTCTGCTATGGATGCGTGGTATCAGATCAGTACCATAACGTTAGTACATCTTTCTGATCAGATATGTCAGAATTCATTGCCATGGGCACAGTATGCCAGTAACATACTATACTTTGGACAAGTCGAGGCTGCAAGAAAAGAGCTTGAATGACAAAGAGCCAACATGTTGCAGGGAGATTTCTTGTTTATTTACAAAAGTTAGCAGAACTTCATCCAGTTGTTCATTTTTTTTACTCTATTGATTTAACACATTCCTACACACTAAGGTCACTGCTCTCATAACAGTTAACTCAACCATCAAAACAGAATTTACTATTTGTGCAATCAATGTGCAGTGAAATTGTCAAAACAAAGTACTGCTTACATTTCATTACATGCTGATGGAAACCAAGTGTCTGTACAAGTGCATGAAGAGAAGTCATGTGTGACGGGAGCATTTAGTCCTGTTTAGCAAACTAATATTTTAGGAGACAGTGTTATGTCCATCTCAGAGGATCAGGTCTGTTGTGAAATGATGTGTTTAATGTGATGGAGTAATGGAGAGATTAGTTAAATGTGTCAAAGCAAGAACAGTCAATAAAGGATGCAGAGAAACAGCACCGCATGACTGAGTCTGAGAACTACTGCACTAAATCAAAATGTGGAGAACTGTGATTTAGCTGACACCTTTGCTCTAAGTCAACTACCCACGGCAATGCTTGAGCCACCTGGAGCTACTTGAGGTTATACACCTTTCAGTAGCAGGGTGTTATCAGTTGGGATCAAATTGATGACCTCTTGGTTCATAGCCTTTGACTAGGGCACCATTTTTTCATTTATCTGTCATTTTTTTTTTACCAAATAATCCACAAATTCTGAAATCTCTATATAAAGTAAAACAGCATTGTTATTTTGTCAGTTTTTTTGCTTAAAATGCTCCCCAAGACACTATGCATAAATAATACCACACTGTATAAATGGCTGCCATGAATCCATCAGGGTTGCGGTTAGTCCCATACCCCCTCACTGGGCGCAGTGCAGGGCATTACACTATTCAACTAAGTCCAGGACAGGGCACCAGTCCATCACTGGATGCACACATGCACACAGACACATACATACACACCCACACAACCCCACAAGGATGTACGGTCAATTTAGAGTACCCAGTCCACCTGACCTCCATGTTTTTGGACTGTCGGAGGACCCCGGAGGAAACCCGTTCGCTGCTCAGTGCTGAGGTCTTGGGTTCCAGTCCCCATCTGAGCGGAGTTTCCATGTTCTCCCTGTGTCTGCGTGGGTTTCCCCTGGGGTCTCCGGTTTCCTTCCACAGTCCAAAAACATGGAGGTCAGGTGAATTGGCTACTCTAAAAAAATTGTCTGTCTGTCTGTGTGTATAGTATGTATGTGTGTATGTATGTATGTATGTATGTATGTGCTCCCAGCGATGGACTGGCGCCCTGTCCTGGGCTTAGTTGAATAGTGTAATGCCCTGCCCTGCGCCCAGTGAGGGGGTAGGGGACTAACCG
>BRDA01022227.1:0-13265 GCA_036984385.1 Crenuchus spilurus
TGTCATCTGCATATCTGAGATTGTTAATAGTCCTTCCACCAATCTTGATATAATCAAATTCTCACAACAATGCTCCAAAATCTAATAGAAAACATTTCCAGGCCAGTAATGACAATTACTCCAACAAAAGCAGGATCACATTTTTTAATACCCTTGAATTCAGAAGAAACACTGAATGAGAAGATGTCTTAATACGTCCATATAGTGTGCATACATTTATGCATAAGTTCCGTGCAATGCTTGTTATGCATACTTAAACATCTAGACATTCAGGATATGTGCATGTGTATTGATGTGGGTATGCTGGTGCATTTGAGTGTTCAATGCTGAGTGACAGGCACAGTGTGGAGATGGTGGCACGCCCCTGTCTGTATGCATTATTAAAAAATGTCAGCCGTGCCCTCAGGTTTGCATTCTGAGTGTGTAAATAAGACTCTGACCGCAGCGTGGTCAGTGGAGCACACTGCATTAACAAGATGGAGAAAATCCCCAAATAAATAGTGACCATTTTGGTAATGACTGAGAAAAAGCCCCGGCAGCTCTTTCCCATGAGTCTGAAAATGGCTCTGGAGTATCTAGAATGTGTGGTAGCCTAGTGCATTTAGAAAATTGCTTTTTTGTTAGAGACCTAAATGTGCACGTAATGGGGAATAAATATTTATGGATGCTGATTGTGGCCTTCTACAGAGTCAGATCTGCCACTCGGTCCTGTGCATCACTCTTCTGCAGGCCCATGACCGGGCACATGGGGGGATGAAAAGCTCGTTAAAAATCATTTATGAGCAGCTTCCTAAAACAAGACCTTAAAATTTAATAGCATCTCATTAACACAGATTTTTTTTCTGGATGTCGCTTCTGTGATTCCCAAATCATTTCACAGTGATCTGAATAAGTTAAGACATTCATCACCTTGTGATTTTCTTTGGAGATTTGCCTAAATTGGTGTAATAGTAAGGTACTTATGAAGGCTAATAGTGAGATAATATACATTAATCTCAATCAATACCCTATTGGCAATTAACACCGTCCTTCCTTTATGAAATTTTAACGATCTGAGGCTCACTGTGCTTCGTAAGTGGAGGAAACTAAAGCATTAAATTGTGATTAAAAGGGTAATTAAAACAGAACAATCTCTGAAAGTCCAGAAACAGTTTACATGCACACTGCCAAAGGATCAAAGTGTGTCTCTGTGGGCCTGTAGAAGAGCAATGAGCTTTCAATCACTGTGACTATTTAAAGATATTTGGACTGTATAATGGACTTTAAAGCTATTATGGACTATTTGATGCATAGAGTAAAGAGTTAACCTCATAGAAAAGCAAAATTCAATCTTAATTTTAATATACATTTTTAATCATTTGTCTATTTGTTCTATCTTTAATTAAAAATCTAAATAAAGATTTTGACATCACAGTAACTTTATGCATTTTACATTGATACAGGCTTGTTTTATTGTAAATATTTGTCATTTGTAAGTTTATTTGTATTTTTTTTTCAGAATATAAGCCTTTCATTGTGTTTTGAAATCGAATGACCCCAAGTGGGGTCTCAACTTCTGATGCAAAGCTCTACTTAATCTGTGTTGGAAAAGCCAGCCTGAAGCAATGTACTGTGCGTTTATTTCTGAATGGAGTCAGAGTTTCGCTCTCGATCCTGAGGGTGAGTAAGAGGTGATATGCTAATAACGGATGAACTTTATATATATATATATATATATATATATATATATATATATATAAAAGGACTTTTCAAAGTACCAAAGGGACTGTCTCTATTGTCCAGGGAAGGCTTTATACTTGATTTTGAAGCATTAATGTGAGGATTTGTTTGCATTAAATGGCAAGTGTTATGTGGTCATGATGTTGGGTGATCACCAATCCATCTCATCAACAACTCCCCCCAAAAGTATTGGATGAAGCACTATCATTCCAGAAAACAAAGTATACCTGCTCCACAGATCAATCTTTGGTGGCTTTATACCCCTTTAATCCACACCTGGCATTAGGCATAGTGCCAGGATAATCAGTTATCTGCTCTAGAGTCTTTTTCTATTGGCAATAGTTCTCTACAGGGACTAAATAAGATACGTGTGTGCATTTGTTCCTAGCAATGCGGGCAACTTAAAGAAGCTGAATGCATTCATTATAAGGAGTGTCGACAATGGGACATAAAATGTACAACCCTATTTCAAAAATAGTTACCATTCTTGTCTGATGTAGCATTCAATAGTGTTCTTTGCCTGATTTTTTGTTTCATGATGCACCAAATGTTTTAATTTTTGGTGAAAAGTCTGGACTGCAATGAGGTCACTTTAGCATGCAGACTCTTCTTCTGCAAAGTCATGGTGCTGTGATGTGGTATATATATATATATATATATATATATATATATATATATATATACTGTTAAACACTTATAGTGCCTTTCCAGATATGTAACAGGTCTTTGCACTGTACTTTGCACAATGCAGGCCTTTGAACTGTATACTGATACACAGAGGATGGTCCCTATCCTCTTGAGTCCATCGTTTCCAAACAATATTTACAGTTTTGATTCAGGATTGTTTTTTTTCACTTTGCTCAAGTCCATTTTAAATAGGCTTTGGCTAAGAGAAGACAGGATGGCTTCTGGATTGTGTTGACATATTATATCTTCTATGCAAGATACAGATTTAATTTGCATTTTTGGGTTGCAATGCTTCACAGACAATGCTTCCTGGAAGTGTTCCTGAGCTCATGCAGTGATTTATAATAATCATGCCTGCTTTAATGTAGTGTCAACTGAAGGCTCAAAGATCACAAGCAACCAATAGTATCAGCCTTGTCCTTTGCATACAGGGCTTCTGATGATATTGTATGCTGTAGATGATGGGATATTCAAAATCTTCACAATTTCAACATGAGGGACATTGTGCTATTTTTTATTAGATGCAGTTTTTTTGCAGATTGGTGAACCTCTCTCTGCCCATCTTTGTTTCTGAAAGACTTTGCCCGTCTAAATTAGTCTTTTTATACCCAGTCATGTGACTTGTAAATTGCTCATCCCGCTGCTTTATTAATACCACTTACTTTTCTAGTCTATTTTTTTTTGCCACATCCCAAGTTTTTTGCAATGTTTTGATGCCATCAAGTATTAATGAGTTAATAATTAGCATTTATTTATTTATTTATTTATTTTTTATCACTGGCTCATATAATACAGTTCGGTTTGATTCAGTTCAGATAGTTTTGGTGTGTCTCTCTCTTTCTCTCTCTCTTTTTCTCTTGCTTTCTGTCCTGTTTTGGCAGTATGTGGGTGGAGGACTCAGTTGGGTCATCAGCAGTGCTGGTGAGTCACGCTCTCTGCTTTGATCCCAGGCTGAGCAGACCTAACCCTGAACAGCAGGCAGAGTAGCAGCACAGCAACCTTCAAGTCTTCTTCAGGCTCCTGTGTCACCACTGTGTGTGTGTGTGTGTGTGAGGTCACTTCTCCAACAGTGTAAGGTTAACACATTCAAATGTATTTGTCTCCTTACACACAATTCAACCAGTCTAGCAATCTGTGCATGATAATTCTTTACAAATGTAACAAATGAGAGGGCAGTATAAAATATCCAAAAGTCAAAAAACATCAGTACAAAGATAGAATCTGACAACATCAGCTAGCCTAGAAGCACACAGCAAGCATAGTTATTTATATCCACAACTGGTGACTTCAGAAGCAGATCCAGACCATTCTGTATTTCTAAAAGAATAGATATTGTATGAATTGCTCTAGGCAGGACATTAAATATGACTAACAAGCTAATGGTAAAAGCAGTAGTCCTGAACTCTCAGCCTGGAGGGCTTCAAAGTTGTGCATAAAAAAACATGTATTGAAAATTTTTGAAAAAGTTTTCCATAAATATTTGAAAAATAGGTTTTAGGCTTGAATGAAGTTGGTTGATTGATTTGAAGAAATGTGAAAAGAGTAATGGAAGCAAATGAAGCGTTTCCAATAAGTGATGGAAATTCCTTTAGTTAGCTATTCGGATATTGCTCTCAGTGCTCTTCAGTTTTGAATGAATCTCTCATCTCATGCCCAACAGTACACATATATGATATTGTCTTCTGAAATGTATACTGATCTGTAAATGTCCAACACTTCATTAGACTCACATACCATGTATCTACATTCATTGTCCATTTTATCAGCTCCACTGTCCTAATAGTTGCACTTTATAGTTTTACAATTACAGACTGTAGTCCTTCTGTGATGATCAGGATCTCCACAGAGCAGGTATTATTTGGATAGTCAGTTGAGCACAATAATATTCTGGCCAGCAAATAATTTGGTAGCAGTTTTGGCACTGTGGGCAAGTGGTAAGTCCTGCTGGAGAAGAAAATGGGCACATTGATAAAGCTTGTAAGTAGGTGGAAGCATGAAGTGCTCTAAAAACTCCTTTTCTCAACTTTGGACTTGAGAAAACATAATATGCATTTAAAAACAAAGAAAAAAATCTGCCTATTTCTACTCAAGTTCATGATGAACCATCATTATTTGATCAATCAATTTTCTCCATGGGGAGCATGCCCTGTTCCATCCCAATAAAAGCTTAGTTCCCATCTCTAAATCTCTAATGACACCCCTGGGTGTCAGATTATGTACAGTGATTCTGAGGCAAGGAGGCAAGCTTCATGTGGCATGTGGAACATCCTAGCTGAGGAACCCTCTCTGTCCTAGGTGAGAGGTCTGGGACACTCTGAGGTGAGTTACGCTTCAGTGCTGTAAGCACATGATTAGTGTGCAATGAGCCAAGAGATCCCCTCCTTCACTCTCAAAGAGCTTCAAGCAGCTAGATAAAAGGTACCATATAAAAGTAATCTATCACCCATAGATTTTATTACCTGTGAAATGGGTCACAGAGTGTCCCTTATGTAGGCCACCTGAACCTCCATGGCTATCCAACTATGGTGTAGAAGTGTAAAAGTCTGTCAAGTTTCAGAGCTTTTCATGTAAAGTGTGCCTGTGACAGATCAATGGCAGTGACAATTTTGTAGTAATTTTGTAGTATTTTGTAGTAAGTTTTTTGTAGTAATTTTGTAGTGACTAATTAAAAAAAAAAAAAAAAAAAAAAAAAATAATAATAATAATAATAATAATAATAATAATAATATTCTGAAAATATTTTTGTTATATACTTTACCTTGGTTTTGTAATTTCTTAACAGTGAACAAAGCATTAAAAATGTAACCATGAAAGTAAAATTCATAGTTTTATTACTCACATATTTATAATGACTTGAAATAATATACAGTCAGACATGAAAAAAAAAATTGTAAAAGCTAATTTGTGTTAAAACATTTTATTATTATTATTATTATTATTATTATTATTATTATTATTATTATTATTATTATTATTATTATTATTGTAGCTGGATTATGAGATAAGTGATTATCCAAATGCACGCACTTCAGGCATGAACCACATCTTCAATAATAAAATGATCATATGTCATTGTTTTAAATCTCCTGATCTTGTCCTTGTATGAAATATGAGGAGAGGAAGCAGGAGTGTTGATGCTGACACTCAGCATGAGGCCTGCAGCAGCTCTCATGGGGTTGCCTAGTTACTGGACAGCTGCCTGTCATCGGTCCTTGCCTTGTGTCTCATCTCTTGTGATTCCAAATGCCTGCTTTTCTACACACAAAAGCCTCTGCCAGACAGGACAAAGAAATAGAATCATCAAAGAAGTCAACTGAGCTCCAGCACGCATGGAGGCCCATGTCACTCGAGCGGTGGTGAATACTCACAGCTGAGGATCACTGCTGTCCTGTCATGGCAATGCCATCTTTTTTTTCCTTCCAGGTCACAAAATCTAGCATCCCAATATTTCAACTAGTTACCCACCTTCATCTGTGTATAGATAAAAGACATACAGCCAATATAAAAAGTATACATTCCCCTGTAATATAAAAAGATCAAGACTAAAGTTAGATCAAGATTATTCATCATTAAGAACTGTTTCTACCTTTAGTGTGATTTATATGAAAAACAAATAATAATAATAATAATAATAATAATAATAATAATAATAATAATAATAATAATAATAATAATAATGCAACAATTGAGGATGTGGCTGGGTTCAAACTTATGTTAAATACTAGTCAGTACATACCTGCCAACAATTAAAGTGACTCTTATTAATCCTAAATACATTTTAACTGGTCTAGTAGGATTTTACATGTTAAAGTAAAATCTGGATCGCAAAGAGCTTATAAAGCATCTACACAGTAAATTTGCCAGTGTTAAATCAACACTGTTAGAGTTAAATTAACACTGAAAGTGTCAAAATGTAACACTCTCAGTGTTAATTTAACTCTAATAGTGTTGATTTAACACTGGCAGATTTACTGTGTAAGAGATATATATATTTTTAAAGTGTCAGTGATGAGATCACTGGAAAACAATTTCCAAGGCATTAGAAATACTATACAACATATTGAAGATGCTCATCAACAAGAGGATAAAATATAACACAACAGTGATGTTACCAAGAACTGGATGTCCCTACAAAATTGATGAAGAGACAAGAAGACAACTACCCCACGAGGCTGTCAAAAGACCTACAGAAACATTAAAGGAGGTGGAAGAATTTCTGGCAAGTACTGGTTGTGACAACAATATCCCATATTCTTCATATGTCGGGACTGCGAGGTAGAGTGTCAAGAATGAAACCTTTTCCTTTTTACCAAGAAAAAAACATCCAAGCACAGCTACATTTTGTGAAATCCTGTGTCAAGTCTGCCAGAAGCATGTAGGAAAATGTATTGTAGTCTGAGGAGACCAAGGATGAAATATTTTGCCATAATTCCAGAAAGGTATATTTGGTGAAGAAACAACATTACATATCACCAAAAGAATATCAGACCCACAGTGAAGCACAGCGGAGGCAGCATTAGGCTTTGTGGCTGTTGAAACTGAGACGTCAGTCAAGGTGGAGGGAATTATAAACAGTTCCTCTTTGCAGTCAATTTTGGCACAAAACCTTCAGGCCAAAATCTGAAGATGTAAAAATTTTTCACCTTTCCTCATAACAATAACCCAAAGCATACCTCGATATCAACAAAAGACTGTCTTCACCAAAAAAAGATTAAAGTTTTGGAATGGCCCAGCCAAAGCCCAGACCTCCATCCAATTGAAAATCTATGGGATGATTTAAAAGATGGAACTTAAATAGGAAATTAATGGAAATTAAACAAATTTGGAGTGCCATTGTCCCAGGAAAAGTGGGGAAAGACTTCCAAGTGAAGGTATGCCATGCTGATAGACGACTACCCAAAAAGACTGAATGCTGTCATAAAATCAAAACCTGCTTAAAAAGAACACCCCCCAATAAATAAATAAATAAATAAAAAGAAAAAATCAGTTTCTCAACTGAACTGCATGAATTACAATTCACATTAAATGTGGAAATATTCTGCAATAATTAATAATGGGCTCATTCAATCACAAAATCCTGGAATTTTAACCCTTAGATGCATAAGTGGGTCTTTTTTTGACCCGGTAAGGTCATTTTTTTGCAATATCTTTGTAATGAAAAGTTTTTATAATTTCATATTCCAGGTATTCCTCAAAAAACATGTTACTGATATGCAATTAAATTTTTTGTTTTACCTTTTATACATTTTAAGAAATTTTATTTTTTCAATTACTGCCCCAAACTTCCGTAAGTGGGTCAAAAATGACCCGCATTTATTTCCTATGGAATTTCATGGGAACTTTTGATTCTTATCAACTGTGACTGTCAGGAAGATATATTTATAGATATATACTCACTCACTCACTCTCACACACTCACTCACACTCACTCACTCACTCACTCACTCACTCTCACTCACTCACTCACTCACATAATGGACGTTGACGTTGTTCCATTGCTGTTGTGAAATTGTCATTTTATTGTTTAAAAAATGTTCTAAAAATGTTAAAAATGTTTAAGTGAAAAGTAAAAGTATTTCAAACAAGAAATCATTCTTGTGTGGAATAAAACATACTTTGTAGTAAAAAAAAATAATATAAATTATCAAAATTTATTTTGTCAAAATGACAAAAGTGGCATGAAAACACACTAATTCTAATACGGGTCAAAAAGACCCACTTATGGAAGAGTGTAGGGTCCAGTCACTCATGCATCTAAGGGTTAACAGGGGTAAACATCATTTTCAAATACACTGTATTACAATGGTGTATGTCATCATTAAAATATGTGACTTTACATCTAATTAATACATCACTTTTTTATGTGTGACAGATTTCGAACACAAAATGTACACATTTGCACTTTGTTCCACTTTTATATTGTACAATATTGTCATCATAAGCTTTGTTATTGAAGATCTGCATTCATGCTGTACTGCAGATCTCTTGAAAACTTGATTACAGGTCTTGAAAACTTAGTTGGTTGGTAGTTTTCTAAGAATACGATTAAAGCTATATACATAAGCTATGTATTTACAGAAGTATATAGGCCAGTCTGGTTTTAGTGCATCATGACTGAGGACGTTTGCTAAATAGTGATCTCATGTTTTATTTGAGCCGATTAAGTGGCCTTTATTCACTTTTTGGGAAAATGCCTCAGTGCGTGAAAAAAGTCACCCAACCTGATCATTACTTCTCCAAACTCATCAAAGCTCTGCTGTTAATATTTGAAAGGCTTTGTTGAGAGTATAAAATCTGCTTGGCCTTGTGCTAGCCCATAACGTTTTTGAGAGGCTTAGCTCACATGCCTGTTCCTCTACCTATAAATACTGCTCAATAAATGATGGTGGAGAATCAGCTTGTGGTGGGAACATCGTTTGTGAGATAGAGGCTGGTATGAAAATGACTCTTCAGGAAGCAGCATCGGTGTACTTCTGGCCTTGGAAATAGCCAGACTGAAGGTATTTTATGCTATAATCTTGTCTCAATTGGCACTTTGTCATGTTGTATTTCCAAGACGAGGCAATTGAAACGCGGCCGTGCTGAGGCCTCCACTAGGCCGAGGCGAGAGGTCTGTTGACATTTATTGTCTCTGCCCAGGGATAACAGCTCCATTCTTGTGCATATTTCAAAGACCCAGCCAAAGGTAACTCTCACTCTTTCTCTAAGGCTGCTGTCTCTAAAGCAGTATTACATAAGTACAGCTTTGTTGTGGTTTAAAAGTGTCCTTGCTCATAATTCAAATTTCTTATCGGCAAAGTGTCATGGGCATGGGCTTCTGGCAACAAGTCAAACAAAAACAATTTGGCATGAAGAGATTGTTTACTACTGCTCCAAGTATTTAGTGATAAACTGTTTTCTTTGTGTGTTTAGACAGACGCGAACTTTGCCTAACAACAGAGTCTATGAAAGATAATACAGTCTCTTACACAGAGCAATTCATTTTACCTTTAAAAGCAAATACACCGGATCTTAATTATAATGGAGATATGTTTTCCACAAAAACTCAACTCAGAGTAGAACTGAGAAGTAAAATTTAATTCCATTTGGTTTGACTTCAACTCAACACTTGTCTGACATATTTATATATTGTATTATCACTGTGTGTACTTTGTAGTTCTACAATAACAGACTGTAGTCCATCTGGTTCTCTCTTCAGTGGTCAGGACCCCCACAGAGCTGGAATTATTTGTTTTGTAATAATGCACTGCAATGACACTGATGTGCTGGTGGTGTATTAGTGTATGTTGTGCTGGTATAAGTGGATCAGGTGAGATGTTGATGTTCTCTCACTGTCCACTCTATTAGATATACCTACAGTATATTATTGGTCCACACAGTAGAAGTCAGAGGAAGCAGCTCATTTGTTGCTGCACAGTTTGTGTTGGTCCTCTAGTCCTTCATTGGTGGTCACAGGACGATGCCCACAGGATGCTGTTGGCTGGATAGTTTTGGTTGATATCCTGTTTCACTCTAGCAACAAACCGATAGTGTTGCATACCTTTCAAGACATGCTTGTAAGAAGAATGGGACAAAATATCACCTGAAAAACTTCCTCAGTGCTGAAATGTCTTTAAAGTGTTGTGAAAATGAATGGTAACATTACAAAGTAAGTAGTTTATTTGTACCACTCTTCACAGACATCAGTTACAAAGTATCTTACATAAAAAAAATAAAGGAACAGAGCAACTATAGAAAAATTAAGAGCAAGGAATAATAATAATAATAATAATAATAATAATAATAATAATAATAATAATAATAATGATAATAATAATAATGATAATAAAATAAAATAAATACAAATAAAATAAGTGAATTAAAAATAAAAAAGTAAAACGTTGTAAATGCTTTGAAGTTCCAACTTTTTTTGGAATATGTTGTAAATCTAAAATGCAGGAATGGATGCTTTTAACAAATGAAATAAATGTGACGAGTCAAATATCATGTCTGCGAAAAAAACTCCAAGTAAATGTAAGGAACACTGTCCTATTTTTCTTCACACTGGCTCAATGTTGTTGTTTTTTCCTGATTTGGGGTACTGCAAAGTGCACCTCTATGGTAAGTGGAACTGATGAAATCCACAATGAGTGCAGATACAAGGAGGTGGTGTTAATAATCAGCGTATATCATTTCATAGGGTTTATGGTAGTCATATCCATCTCTACATAATTTAAACACTCTGTCTTCTAAAGAGATACTTTATGCAACTTTGATGAGAGATGACACTCAAAAATCAAAGCTATGTGCTTTGACGACGAAGCTTGTGGTTTCTGTCGCAGACTGAAAATTTTAAAATGAAGTAAATTAAATTAAATGCCCTTTAAAAAAAAATATGTTTTTGATATATTGCAAAACATACAAAAGAAATATTAATGGAATTGTAATTATATTGTGCATTCTACTGTATATTATCTCAGTAGTAAGAAACAACTGATCACAACTGATGAAGAGCTAAAGCACACCAAAAGTGAAGCAACATAAATGGAGTTTCAAGTACAGTGAACCCCCTGCCTATTCACAGTTCAGCATTCACGGATTCATCTATTTTTGCGGAATTTTCTCTAGAAAATATCTACTTGTTATTCGCGAAAACCCCACATATTCGTGGTTTGTTCTATAGAACATATGCACTGTACAACAGTTGGGTACATGCATGCTCCAATACTCGAACCCTATTGGCTGGCGTTCGGATGGCCATACAAGGCCAGCTCTCATTGGCTGATCTGCACAACACACAGCTACTTTCGCAGAACCGTAGACCTGATTAGTTTTGCTTTTCTTTTACCCCTAAGATGCCCCCTAAATGCCCAGCTTCTTCTCAGGCTTCCAGCACAAAGTGATGAGAGAGAGAGAGAGAAAGAGTAAACTTTATTTTCTGTCTTTACACGTGTTTCTGAAGTGTTAAGGATGATAGTTTAAGGCATATGGTTGGATTTAACCATCAAAATAGGTACTTATAAGCACTTTTAGGGGGGGTTACAAGTATTCGCAGTAGGTTCTGGTCCCTAACCCCTGTGAATACGGGGTGTTTACTGTAAAGTGATCAGTGAATGTACATTATGAAGATAAAAAATCAAGTTTCAGAGGCTGGTGGAGAAATATTTCAATGTAGAAATTAAGGTGGATTTTTTGGCTGATTGTCTCTGAATGAAAACTTAGTAAAACCTGTTTTTGTAAGCGATAAGAGATACTGATAAGAGGGCTGGTTTGTGAGAGTTTCACTGGGAGAACTTTCAAACCTAGAACCTGCCCCTCTCTATCCAATGTCCTAAATAGTGCATTTTACTGAGGGCATTATAACAGTGGTCTTATCTCACCCTTCAAAGATGATACTTCAAATATAACAGCCTCTGTGCTGCACTGGGTTCCCTTTGACCTTAAGTGACCTTAAAAGCACTCTTATAATAGTCCTGCAGTCAATTGCACCTGCTACACAAAGTCAGACCATTTATGTTTTTGTGCCTTTCTACTAAATACACAAAACACAGTTTTTTCCATACTTGTACATAAGCTCTGGGCATATTTGAAGTGTTAACAAAAACAAAAAATAGTACCTTATTATTATTATTATTATTATTATTATTATTATTATTATTATTATTATTATTATTATTATTATAAAACTCTTGGATAGCACAGGCTCATATATCCTAGGATTAAGGTCAGATTCCTCTGTGTACAAGCTCAATTATTGTGCGCTTTCACTTAAAGCCATTTTGTATCCAGCAGCAATAGCAAAACATTTCATGCACAACCCAAGGAAAGCTTACGTAGCTGCTGGATCTGGTTTTGGTGGACAACAGGAGGTGCTATTTTTGTATTCTGTATTGATTCCTATGCCCCAGTGCAGAGAGGTAAACTATATTGTATAAATTTCCCATCTTTCTAATGAGAAGTAAATCCAAAGTCCTAATTTCTGAAGTCCGAAAAAGATCCTGTCCTGCCTGAATATCCCACTTCTAATCTCCTCCATCTTCAAAATCAGCTTAATCTCTCCTCAGCTCTCCCTTAGCTCGGCTAATTGCTATTGTGTTGTGAGAATTCTGGAGTGGACCGGCTGCTCTCACATCATCTAGGTGGATGCTTGGCATTGGTAGTGGTTAAGGTGACTCTAATGTCAAAGTGCTTTGGATGTATAGAGAAGCACTATGGAAATGGAGCTGTAAGTAAGTAACTTCAGCAGGTGTTTGAAGCTGCTTCTCTCATCTCGTCTGGTATTCATACTGCAAGTAAGAGTTCCTCAGTTCGTAATGTACTTAATAAATGGCAGTTATCTGGAACGGTCAAGATGAGGTCTGTGAGACCAAGAAAACTTTCTTAGATACCTGTTCATAAGATTGCTAGAAATGCAAATCAAACCCCCCTTTTTACTGCAAAAGACCTTCAGGAAGATGTAGCAGACTCTGGAGTTGTACTGCACTGTTGTACAGGTGCAGGAATATGACCTACATGGAAGAATCTTCCAAAGAAAAACGTGCCTGTGTCTTCACCACAATGCTCATCATTAGAATAATAAAGCTGAAAATATATTAATTACCTCCTAAAATGATAATGATTCGAAACAAACCTCAAAATCCACAACAGCTTTCCTGAAGAGGAATAAGCTGAAGATTTTATCATGGCCCTCACATTTTCCAACCAAATCATCATCAAAAGTCTGTGGACAGACATCAACAGAACTGTGCAAGCAAGATGCCCCAGGAATCTTACATAATTAGAAGACTTTCACAAATACAAATGGGTAACTAACGAGTATTCCAGGTCTCAGAATATTTTTGTTCCAGGTAACGAGTAAAATTCCACGTAACGAGTAGCGT